>PVJA010013420.1:0-15393 GCA_004027025.1 Myocastor coypus
GTGTGTGTGTGTGTGTGTGTGTGTGTGTTTTTGAGACAGGGTCTTGCTATGCAGTTGAGACTGGCCTTGAGCTCACTTTTGTAGCCCAGGCTGGTCTCGAACTCTCACCAATCCTCCTGCCTCAGCCTCCCAAGTGCTGGGATTACAGGCGTGAGCCACCACGCCTGGCTCAAGGGATCAACCCCTTTTAGAGTCCCAAAAAAGCTTGGTTTCTCGCTCTGCCACGTTAAGGACCCAGCAACATGGCAACATTTATGAACCCGGGCTTCACTGGACACACTCTTCCAGTGCCTCAATCTCAGATGTCCAGCCTCGAAAGTATAAGAAATAAATTCCTGCCATTTGTAAGTCCTCTTGTCTATGTATTACAGTTTGTTGGGACAGCAGGAAGCTAAGAAGATAAAAATATTTCTCTAACTCCTTGGCTCTGGGTCTCCTCCTCCAAATTTGTTTAGGATGCAAGAAGAAATATTCTCGGGCATACAACACTAACTGTAACTAGGCCTATAGTTCAAAAGATAAAGCACAATTCAAAAGTTGCTCAAAACAAATCTTGTCCCCCCTCCAGCTATTTAATTTCTTTTCTTAGAGGTATGAAATGTTACGATTTGTTTCCAATCCCGCTAGAGAAACTATATTTATATGCAAATGTTTATAAATTATTTTTTCACATTCTTCTATGCCTTGTTTTTAAGATTTTATCTTTAACAACATAGCCTGTCAGAATACAATGAGGTTAGCTTTCTCTATTTTTACAGCTATGTATGACTCTTTAAATATGTATAAAGTGGCTTCTGGTAGCTCAATTCATTGAATATGTTTGCCAGAAAAATCTTGTTTTTAAAAAAAAAAAAAAAATTACTCTCCCAAATTTAAATTTCTTCTATATATTACACCATGTTACTGCAGCCAGATTACAGTAATAAGTATAATTAGTGTATCAAAGACATACAAAGAAAAACCTTTATCAAGAGCTTAAAGGTGGTTATAATGTCCATCTTCAACTTACACTGAAGTAGTCAGAATAGTATAAATGTACATACTTGCCTCTTTGGCTCAAAATAGTCACAGATCACATACATATGAAGAGTATGAATATCCAAATGTTCATAATAATATTTTTCTAAAGCTTAACATTTTCTTGGGCCAGGGAGATAGCTCATCAGTCAAAGTGCCTGTCTGGCAAGTGCAAGGACCTAGGTTTGACTCCCAGTACTACATACCATGTAGGCCCCACCCTGGACCCACTGAGCTGGCCACTGAGGAGTGGTGAGTGGTGGTGCACGCCTATAATCCCAGTGCTGGGGAGGCTAGAACAGGAGGATTGCTCTGAGTCCAAGATGCATAGATAGCAACACCCTGTACCAAATACATAAAAAAGAAATTCCAGATAAAAAACATTGTTTCATATTTCTAGCCTCACCTGCTACACTTAGAACACACAATGATCATTTCCCAACTGTGGGGACTCTGTCCTAATCTAGCCCAGCCACATCCCTGCACTCTCCCAAATGAGAACATAAATGTGCTCTTTAATCATTCTTAACAACTAGCTCCTCAAACTGCTCACTTTTCAGAGAGAGACCTGTTCCCCACTGCCTTGGTCCTCGCCCCCTCTCCTTTTGCCTGGAATGTCCTATGGGACACTCAGACATTCATTGCATTTCACCCTTCCTTTGCCTACATGCTGGCTTCCCAGCTAGGGAGTAAATGCACACACACAAAAACCCTGGGTGAACAATTGTTTCCTAACCTCCTCAGTATCTGTCTCAATGCTATGCACATAATAAGCATTTGATTTTTTTTTTCCAGGAAACTAGGGATTGAACTCAGGCCCTTGTGCTTGCCAGGCAAGCACTTATTCCTCTGAGCTATCTCCGCAACCCCTCAGCATTTGAAAATTATTTACTTTGAAGAATAGGTTCAAGAAAGGGCACAAGATCTACTGATTCATGAAAGAAGGGGGTGCAAGCTTACTGCAATAACCTCAGAAGACATCTCTAGCTTTTTCCCCAGCTTTTTCTCCAGTGTTTTCAAATCATCACATCTTTCTTATCTTTGAGGGCATCCTGACAGTCTTCTCTCTGCCACTATGCTGGGTTGCCCTACTGAGAATGGAATACTTGTCCCACAGGCCCAGATAAAGTAAATCTCAAAACCAGAGCAGAAAAATCCTCTTAAATTTTTTCTATGACAACAACAGCATCTAAGACTATAAGAAAGTGTAGAATCTTGGAAAGAGCAACAGTGAAGGACACAACTATGGAATGGTCCTGCACATCCCCCTTCTACTAGTTTGAAACTGGTGAGACCCCCTCTGTGGGTACACTTATCTATAGGACAATGCTAGAAACACTTCCATACAGAGGTACCCAGCCTGCCGATTGAGGCAACAATCTATCTGTGACAACAGTATATGCTGAAAGAGTTGATATGCTTACAGGAAAAATAAGAATGCTATCTACTGAAAAATAGGGATGACATCTACTCAGGTAAAACATAAATCACTGTTGTGCAAACGTACAAAGGAAGAAGTTAAATTTGTTTCATATTCTTTACCTGACTACATCACAGACCTAGGAGGGAACTTCAAATACAATCTTCTAATAATCCAATTTCAAAGAGGTTAAACACCTACCCTGATGCCTCATAACTAAGCACGTTGAAGTCACAGCTACTGTAGAACTCAAACACTCTTCTCATGCTGTTCCTACAATGGAGGAGTTACTGAGCCTCCCAACTGTGACTCCTTATCCTCCAAAACCACAAGGGTTAAGGAGGAGGTGGTACTGAGGTCAGCTGTGCCATTAGGTAGATATGAAACTTAAGTACACTGTCTCATCTATAAAATGAGAATGCTGAATTAGCTTTGAAGTTTGTCAGAAGCTTCTCTGATCCTTACCAATGGCATGAGTATTTAACACAAACTGTCACATTTTGCATACTAAATGGTTGCACTTTAAAACATTACTTGAACCCAAATAACAGCTCTATTTACCAAAAGTTTTAGAAATGGAATAAGTCCTGAAATTCAAAACCAACATGACTGGTTACATAAATTTTGGCAGAATGACTTTCAAACTTTCATTCAAAACCTGTAAAATGCTTGTGGAACTATCTTAAAAAGCTTGGGAACTTACACATTTTGTATGTATCTTCTACTCAATGTGGAATTAGGTTACACAAACATACTGAACTTGTCTGAAATATTTAGCAGCAGCATGAAATTTTATAGGTGATAACAGCCTTAAATAAATATTAGACTAAACATTGTCTTCAGTTTTGGACTGCCATTAGGTGAAAACAAAACATAAAAGAATTATGGAGAGAGAGCTCTGTGGCACAAATGCCTGCCTGGCAAGTGCAAAGTCAGGAGTTTGAACCCGAGTCCCCTGCAAAGAAAGAGAGAGAGAGAGAGAGAGAGAGAGAGAGAGAGAGAGAGAGAGAGAACAAACGAACTGAGATGTAATCAGCCAAAAGGAAAAGAAGAATAACAAAAGAAACTGAAAAGAGGGTTTATATTTGATTTCTTCTGTTTAGTTCTGGACAGAAGGCTTACCCACAGAGGACATGTTTACTTGTGCCTGCTTTTAGACTCTTGTCAAAGATGTGGAGGAAGATGACACATTCTAAGCAACCCAGACTCCACTATCCAAAGCAGTGTGGCCATCCTTCCAGAGCTCTCAACAGTAACAGCCTATGGAGCCTATGTGCTACAGGCTTGCCACCTTTATGATAGAGCGTTTACCTGTGATGTCCATGGTCCATGACCTCACACTTTCCTGAGAAGTAAGTCTGCGAAAGCTGAGCTCACTTGCTCTAGAGTCTAGAAAGAGCACAATGTTCGGAAAATAAGTTTAGAAGTAACACACAGAATTACACAATTGTAAGTCTGTGCTCAAAAACAAGTGCTATTCTCCAACAACAATAAAACATAGTATCTAGGCATTTCCAGGCTACTCTTGGGATGCCACTGTGGTTTTCCTCAAGAATGTCGGGCTGGAACCATTTGGATATAGAAGATGCCTAGCATTTCAGTTCACTGCCACATCCCACACAAACGTGAAAATTCTCTATTATCATGACGATGATTTTTTTTAAATGAAGATCATTTCTGCTGTTTAGCATCTGAAATTTTTTGCTTGTTTATTTTTTTGTGGTGTTAGGGACTGAACCTAGAGTCTCATGCATGCTAAGCACATGTTCTTTAACTGGGCTGCATTCCCTGCCCTCATCTTTTAGTTTTGAAAAATGCATTATCTTGGAAACAGTGTGCAGATGATACAGAATGACAAAATTCAGCACTGATTCATTAAGCCTCTCCAGTCCTTTAACAAAGTGCTTCTTAAGTAATAACAAAGATAGATGGCAAAGAACAAATTTATGTGTTCTTTTTCCCAGAGCAACTAAATCAGCAGCAGAAGAAAAGTCAATTTATAAAGCAGGAAGGCCCTTGGTATTCTTTTCCATGAAAATAAGGAGCAGAATATAAATATATGTATAGTAATAAGCTAAAACGTATAAACTATAAATGTGTAAGATTAAAATTTCAAAGAAAATCTATAAATGAACTTTTTTTTTGGGGGGGGGTACTAGGGATCAAACTCAGGACCTTGCACTTGCCACTGAGCTATTTCCCTGACCCCTATAAATGAACTTTTAAAAATATGTATGTTTCATTTACAGCTATGAAATACCTGAAAAGTTTTGAAAAGCTAAAAATTAAAATCTAAAGGAATATGAATGACAGTAAGAATAAAGATGATTAAGAGTTCTTAGCACAGTAACAATTACACTTTCTAGAAAACAAATAGAAGGCCTGTTCGCAGATTTAAAAAAAAAAAAATGAACAAATTGTGCAATGGACAACATGATTCAGTGATATAATCAGAAAGCAAAAACAGCTTCCCAGTGGCCTTGGCAGTAGACAGATAAGTAGCTTTGGGTACAAAAAAAAAAAAAAAAAAAAAACAGATTTAGGACTTACTAGCAAAAAATTGCCTAAAAGGAGGACAGGAGCATTCAAGATCATGATCCATGTACAACTGTGCAAGAGAAAGATCTGAGACAAGATTCTTTTAATAAGCTGTACAGGAATTAACAGAAATGCTAAGCAGGCTCCTAGAAACTCCTCTGGTGGCTTAAATACCATCACCCAACGGACAATGTCTTAAGAAGCTACTGCTATCTCCTGGGACATGGCAAGCACCAGTATCTTCCAAGTCTGAGCAAGCAACTTTTGCAAAGCAGAGGGCTCAAGTCAGCAGTTAAGGCTCTCAAGGTAGATGATACAGCTTTGCACTCAGAAGACAGCCCTTGCAACCCACCCTAACTCCAAAAGGAAGAAGGGGCCAGTCATGCTGTAGACAGTCTAACCTAAGGAATCTTATTGACTTTTCTGACCCTGGTTCTCAAATGCTTCACTCCTACTGAACCTGGTCTCTACTAACAGATGTCTTGCAAAAGGCAAAAGCACTCCTACCAGGTCTATGCTCTTACCACCATATGAATCAACTCCACCCAGCTTCTGAAGGCCAGAAACATCTCTCTCCATGCAAACCCTTCCTTGCAGAAGTGCACAGAGACTCACTCTCCCAAAGACCCACAGCTAGAGGGAAGTGGAACCCAGTGGAGAGACTGCAATGCATCCAGCTCAATATCCAAAGAGCTACTATTCACTAAAGTGATTATCACTATTCTACATCAATATTCTTTCCACCAAACTCAGTAACATAATCTAGCACAGAAAGAGAACTTTGGAAAGGAAAAGCAAGAGAAATGGAGAAGTAGAAGGAAATCTATATGAAGATTTTTTTCAAGCAGCAATCTGTATGAAAAGCTGGATGCCTGACTGTGACAAGTTAGAAGGAACAAAAACAGAGGCAAAGACAGATGCATCTACTAAAGTGCTCATTCTATTCCATGAAAGGAAAAAAAAAGGAAAGAAAGAAAACAGTGCATGTCTTTAACATCCTAACTCTGATGAACAGACCACTTTTTAAAGGTCTTAAGGAAAGAGGTGGAGGGACAAAGCCCTACAAGGACTAAAGAAGAGGGTCACACAGCACCACCCCCACTACTAGCTCATGGTGGACCAGCACTTACAGGCTGCTAACATCAGTCTCCAATTGTTAAGTCTAAAGAATTCAAAACAATTTCAAATTTAGTTTCCAAGACCATGTCACTGGTGTTTGAATAAAGAAACATACACTACCAACCAAAGAAACTGCAAGTCATTATCTAGTTCTGCTCAAAGCAACAAATCAAACTCCAGGGTGGTATTCAAGAAATACCCTCTATAATCAATTATACACATACTACCATCAACTGTTTAAAATTCTAAGGTTCAAGATTTTAAGGAGCAGTCAAGATGGCTGAAGATGGCCGGCAAGCACTTGCTTAGGCAAGCTTAGGCAACCACAGGGGCCAAGGTTCAATCCCTGGCGTGACGTGCTGCACCCAGCTTCTGAAGGCCATGAAGAATTTTTTCAAGCAGCAATCTGTATGAAAAGCTGGATGCCTGACTGTGACAAGTTAGAAGAAAGGAACCAAAACAGAGGCAAAGACAGATGCATCTACTAAAGTGCTCATTCTATTCCATGAAAGGAAAAAAAAGAAACTAAGAAAGAAAACAGTGCATGTCTTTAACATCCTAACTCTGATGAACAGAGCTAGCCTAGCTTCATGGCCTGTGTTGTAGGAACAATTTATTTCTTAAACTGTAAAACACATTCAGGAATAAGCAACATGGGTGCCTTGCAGAAACATGACTAAAGCAAGAACTATTAAAGCCATCTAAAAATATTAAACACAGTGTGAACTCTTGTCCAAACTATGGACAGCATTTGGTATGCATTAAATAACAGTAGTGGTGATGTTTATCAGAAATGCAAAAAGGAAAAAAAAAGGCCTTTTCTTTCCTCTGAAATAAATTTACATCAAAGCATATGGTCAAACCTCACTTCAGCTCACCTCAGAGACCTTGTGTCCATCTGAAGCTGGGCATGTGGATGTGCAGTATTTTCATCCAGAACATTTCCAGAGCACTTCCTGCCCTCCTACAGTGCCTTGGAATCTCCAACCCCACCCAACAAACATGCACACTACGATTAGTGTGCTTGCTCCAGATGGGTATGGAGGGACTACCTCAGGACAAATTTGCTGGTATCCTTACTCTCCTTCCAATCACATTCCAGTCCCAAAGGTCTCTCATTTAGAAACCTCAGAGCCACAACTGTTTCCTTAAGGTCCCTATAATGGAATGACCACAAACAGCTTCACTTCATGGTCATCCCATAGGCATCTCCATGCTGCAACAAAGGATATCTAAATTAACACTGTCACAGTCTAGTGCAGACCCAAAACCAAGGAGATTCAACACAAAATAAATACTATCTCAAGCCAACTACAGCACACTCTGGTAGTGTCAGCTCCTGGGGAAGCTGAGGCAGAGGGATCACTTCAGTCCTTTAAAAGTCTGAGAGGTCAGCCTGGGCAAGACAACAAGACCTTTAAAAAAAACCTGTCTTTAAAAAGGAGTAAATTCACTCGTATTAAAGTGATACACCCTGATCTACTGAGCCCACAACTTATGATGTGGTGTGCTACAATATGCCATAGCTGTATCATAAAAGGCTAGAAGGCACTTGGTCAGATTTACTGCAACATTAAGATTAAAGAAGTGGCAATTAATTTTTTCATTAACTACACATATTTTAACCACATACCAGTCCAATTATTCAAATAGAGAATAACCAAAATTGCATTTTTTGTTAATTTCTATAAAATTATACAGCAGGAAATAGAAAAAAAATTTACAAAATTTATTCAATATAAGAATCAGCTGGATGAAATAACACTTGCCCCCAAAGAGGCTGAGGATAGGAGTACTAGGTAAACACACTGTCCAAGTGATGCTCAGCCCAACTGTTAAGTAGTTAATACGCCTCATCTAGGGACTCCTCTAATGAAGTCGGAATATACAATTTGCATTTGGAAGCGCATGGAGTTTTCAAGACACTTCCAAAAAATCTTAATCTCTTTAAAAGAAAAATCTGACTTTTGAATGTACAGCCCAATGGTAGAAAGCCAGCTCAGCATGAGCAAGGTTCTGCCCAAACAAAAAAATACATAAAATTTATTCTGCCAGTCAGGCCTGATGGCACACACCTGTAATCCCAGCACTTGGGAGGCCAAGGCAGGCAGATTACCGAGATGTAAAGGCCAGCCTGGGTTACACAGTGGGTTCAAGCTAGCCTGAACTATACAGCAAGACCCTAACACACACACACACACACACACACACACACACACACACTCCAGTCTGCCATTCAGCAATTTTAAATGCCATAACATTGGAGGAATGGATAGGTGCTCAACTTGAAAAACGTTAGAAGAGACTACCTAATGCAACAGTTCTGGATATGTGGGATCTCTGAGCAGCAAGGACAAAATTACTTAGCTATACAGAAAGTACAATGTGGGGTCCGCCACGGACCTACTGGAGCTCTGAGAAAGGTTCACTGATGCAGCTCTAGTAAGCCCTCAGGGATCCTGATACACACAGTATGAGAACCCAGTCACTACTGATAAAGACCTAAAGCCAGTGGCCTGTTTAAATGACTGTAGGTCACTGCAAGCAGTTCTCAGGGACTTTCAAAGTTATTCTTAAATGGTATTCCTGAAGCCAAGTAAACTATTGGATCTCCCAGGCAAAATGCATTTCAATTTTCCACAATATCATTTCTAATAGCATTACAACTTCTATCTAGACAGAACTAAGTATCAGAAATATTTTTTAGCAATTTATGCAGAAAACCTTCTTGTTACTGGCCTTTCCACAAAAGTAACAAATCATATCCCGTGTTTTTTTTTTTTTTGTTTTTTTGTTTTTTTTTTTTAATATGTACTTACTTGTTTGGTTAGGTTAACATTTGTTGCTATCAGCAGTGTTGTGTTGGACTTTGTTATGGCTGTGTTTTGGTTTAGTTTCAAAGGCAACAGTAGGAATTAATGGGAGATGCCACTGACAGTTTGTTTTGAGGGGGAAGACTTCATGACTGATTTTTGTTTTGTTTTGTTTTTGTTTTTGGTGGTACCAGGAGTCAAACTCAGGACCTTGCACTTGCCAGGCAAGCACTTATTGCACTGAGCTATCTGCCTGCCCCAATTGTTATTTCTTGCCCCATCAAAAAAGCTCCCATCAGAAGTATCTGAAAAGTATTCATAAAGAACGAAAGGACCAGAAATTGCTTAAAATAAGGCTCGCCCCTCAAAAAAAAAAAGTATCTTGGGATGTTTTCTCAAATCTCTTTGACAACAAATCTGTGCTTCCACTTGTGTGTTACTTTATCATAAAATTAGTTTTTATAGGGGGCTGGGGAGATAGTTCCATGGCACAAGTGCCTGCCTGGCAAGTGCAAGGCTGTGAGTATGAAACCCCATTCCAGCAAAAAACAAAACAAAAAAAAAGTTTTTATTTATGGGCCATACAGTGGCATAAGGGCAGGAAGACATCATGTATCCTAGGAACAAGTTGTTGGAGATAAGGCTTACAATCTGGCCCATACAGCAGCAGCAGGTGGACAGATGACATGTATCATCTTCTAAAAGTACTAAACTACGTATCTGCCTGCATCATCAACCACCAAGTATAGACTAACCACACGTAATAAAATCTATAATTTTCAGCCTTTGGACTCTTGTTCTAAATAGATGTTTGATATGCTACCCACATACCTTTTCATATAAATATTTGAAAGTCTATTAGTGATCTACACAATTAAACACCTGCTTCTATTTACATCTTAAATAACCTCTTGGAGAGGTTTATAGCCTTGGTGTTAGAACTACCAGACTCAGATCTAGAGGTTTAAGAAATAGCTTCTATTTTTGCTTTCATACTGAACTTGTTTTCTCAGTGTCAGACCAAAATACACATTCTATCTTCAGTCCTCTTTTTCTGACTCCATTAACATATATGATTACCTTTTCATTTACAAACCAGCTTTGCTAACTAAAGGTTTTATTTCTTCTGAAAAGTACATGGACAAGTGCACCAAGCAACAGAAATGACTACTTCAATTTGATTTATACTTCCTTTCTGTATGACTTGAGCATCAAATCTTCATGGGATTTTATTTTAGTCTGTATCAAATAAGGATAAAATCTCTGCTGCATATCTTTCAGGAAAGAAACCAAAGTCACAGGATTAAAAATGATGCTCCTGGAAAGACTGCATGCCTGGGGAAAATGTGGTCCATAAAGTAACAGTCATCAGCATTCCCTTCAACTCTGCAGTATACTGGCAAGGCCTACATTATCTAAATATTAACTTGCTCAAGAAATATTTGTGAGTATCCCTATTTGTCAAGCATCACATAAAGTACTGGAAGTACTATGGACAGGAAGATGAAAACTGTTCCTACTCACATCTTAGAAAGGTACCGATTTGAAGGCCTCACATCCACTTGTTAAAAAAAAAAAAAAAAAAAAATTCAGTACTGGGGATTGAACTCAGGACCCTGTGCTTGCCAAGCAAGCACTTATTCTATTGAGCTATCTCCCCGGCCCATTACTCTTAATTATAATTACTTGGAGCCACTACACTCTGCTGAAAAAGAGAGCCACATGAACTATTTGTAAACAACTCACTGAACACACAGATAGGACTCAATAAAAATAAAAGTCTTGGGCCAGCAAGATGGTTCATTAGTCTACAGCACTTACTTAGGAAAGCTTAGGCAACTGATATACTAATATATTCATTCTATATATTCATATCTATATCTATTTATATCTGCTTTTTTTGGCAGTACTGGGGATTGAACTCAGGACCTTGCTAGGCAGGCGCCTGTTCCACTGAGCTATCTCCCCAGCCCTTCTATCTATCTATCTATCTATCTATCTATCTATCTACCTACCTATCTAACTACCTATCTCCAAACATTACCCAGCTGGGCACCATGACAAAGACATGTAATCCCCAGAACTTTGGGAAGGTAAGCAGGATGATTCTAAATGTGAGTCTAGCTGAGCTGCCTTAGTGAGCCTTCATCTCAAGATTAAAAAAAATATGAAAGTCAAGCCAGGCATGGTGGCACACACCTGTAATTCCAGCACTTGAGAGGCTGAGGCAGGAAGATCGGTACAAGTTCGAGACCTGCCTAGGTTACAGGGTCAGCCTGAACTGCATAGTGAGACTCTGTCTCAAAAAGACAAAAAGAAAGAAAGAAAGAAAGAAAGAAAGAAAGAAAGAAAGAAAGAAAGAAAGAAAGAAAGAAAGGAAGGAAGAAAAGATGGAGATGTAGCTCAATGTGAAGACTCTAGGTTCAACCCCAGGACCACAAAAACCACCCAGCAAGCATCTTATAACCTACAAATGGGAAGCACTGGCTTTAGCCCTAGGAGATGAACCAAGAGTTTTCTTTAAAAGGCAAAAATACCTTAAATGGTCACCCTAACACTAGATTTGAATTTTAACTATGTTGTCTAATATAGTTAGTCACTAGTGGCTGACTTCTCAATCAACTTGAAATTAATTTCCTGTGCTATATTACACTAGCCACATTTGAGGCAGTCAGCACCTGAAGTAGCTATTGAATCATGCAGCTCTAAAAACTCATTTCTTCACCCCAGAAAGCTCTTCAGGACCATGCTGCTCTAAAATAACTTGGCATACTAAGTCTGAAAATTATGGTGCAAGGAAGTATGAGGAAGTCTCCATACTCTGTGGCACATAAAGGTAGGTGCACTAATAATGGGTCATTTCTTCCTTCCCACATGGGCATTAAACAATGGTGCCCACCTGTCCAGTGTACAGTAACAACGAAGAAAATCCATTGTCCAATAGGCTAACAAAGTGAACCTGGGGAGGCACTGATAAAACATTGTACTTTGTCCTTTCTTTCCTATTGCTTTTATGAGCCCACGTCAATGGTACTGTATTGTGTTTTCTGTGTAAGCATGTGTGTTTAACCTACTAGCTCACAGCAGAGGAACTGAAAACAACTGGAAAGAAGACAGGTGAAATCAACCCACACTTTGTCGCAACTCAAAAAGGAGTAAATTTAACTGGAATGGGGGAATGAATCGAAGCACTTACCATGTATCATTTCCACCACTGAACCACCCCATTTAGCAAGGACACTCAAAACATTGAAGAGAAACAATAGGACAGACATACTGTGATAAATGCAATGAGACAAGTGTGCTAAGAGCTAGAGATGTCAGAGAGAGGGTATTTTTAAATAGCTTTCTGAGAAGAAATCCAGGGAAATTTACTTTAGAAGGTACTCAAGATGTGAAAGTATAAACTAAGCAGAGATGTGCCAGAGAAACTGTCATTGGTAAAGTCAGAGAAACTGTTGTTTCTCTAAGTAGATGGGGGTGACTATGGACACAGGGAGAAGGGCTAGAGAACCATTTCCACCCATACTCACAACCAACTATGTTTACCTCAGGTTTACCTGGGTTCATCTATAAACTTCCCACACTAAAATGGCGAGCAATGTAAATACCAATGCTCAAAACTCCAACACAAGTTCGACAGCAATCATTAGTGGGAACATATATCTTTATGACATAGTACACAATTTTAGTTTACAAATTATTACTTTTGAAATCCTTTGTTTTCAAGGAGAAACTTTGCTTTAGTTTTATTTAGAATACCCTTCTTTTTTAAAAAAAAAAATTTGATACAGGGTCACATTAAACAGCTCAGACTCATGGTGATTCTCCTGTCTCAGCCTCCCCAGCACTGGGATTACAGGCATGCACCGCCGGTTTCAGTGGCCAACTCCACATAGGGCCAGTACGCATGCCATGCAGTACCACGCAATATGGGGAGTTGAACCCAGGTCCTTCCATTTGCCAAGTGGGCACTTAGAGCACAGAGTTATCTCTCCCACCCTGGAGTACCCTTAAAGACATCAATGTACATTTTCAAAACAAGATTGCTCCCACATCTCAATTTTAACACAAACAGGAGAAACACACAAAGAGGGTTGAAAGGAGGATTTAAAAGTGAAATTTCTATACTCCAAAATAGAGGCTTTTTCTCCTCCAAAGTTTGCTGTTGCCAGTGAAAATGCATGTTCTGCAACCTGGGGACTTTCTGGATGTGCATGGAGATGCCAGAAAGACATTCCATCTTCTGGACTCTCCCCTTTGTCTTCCACATTAAGTCCAATGCCCAGAAGAAAACACTGATAGGGAACCTGTTCTTACCTCTCTCCTTTCCTCACAGTAAACTTGTTGATAAAGTAGCCTACAGGCCTTAAAGAATTCACCAAGTGATTCTCCATCCTTTTCAAACAAAGCATTCTGTCCCCTCCCCCTAAAAAAACTCAACAGTAAAAATGTGCAAATATGAACTCATAGACCGTAAAGCATACATACAACTATTCCTACTCCTACACAGAGCTCTTAAATTAAAAAGTACCCCCCCCATCCCCAGAGCAGCAAATAGTAGTTGAAAATACAGAGGCTCTGGGATCTGCCTTTCAGAGTACCAGCTACAGATCAACATTCATCTAACCTACTGAATTTCCATGCCTCCAATTGTAAAATGAAGTGAGCTCAGGGGTATATCCTTGTTTGCAAAGCCACAGTTTGCAAAGCCCACAGAAACCCCACTTGGTAACAGATCAGTGCTAATTACTGTATTTGAACCATTTCTGCCATTAAGTCCTGAGGTATGGATGATTTCACAATTCCTTAGCCCATGTAATTGCTTGCTCTGTAAACTTTTACTCGGTATGCATCAAACTTGGCTGTAAAATCACACGCTCTCCAGATCTTTGGATTTAAACAACAACAAAATTTCTAAAAAACTGAACGTGGTGGTGCACGCCTGTAATCCCAGCACTTGGAAGGGTGAGGGAGGATAATTGGTGCGAGTTCAAAACCAACCTGGGCTACAAAAGTGAACTCAAGACCAGCCTAAACTGCATAGCGAGACCCTGTTTCAAAAAGACAACAAACCTTTGGATTTGTGGTCAGTTGGTATGGGTCTATCTAAGGTGCCACAGCTCTTTTTAAGGCTGTTTTTCCTAATTTGCAGCCAGGATTTAGAACTGCGGGTAACTCCTACCTGCTCAGTAATAAAACACACCTGTGAGGGCCGGTCCACTTCTGAGCAAATCACCCAATGCGAGGGTCCCTCCAGCCAGGGGACTAACCTGGCCTGGAGGGAAACTGCGACCACGAAAGCAAATCCTGCTCCCCTGGACCAACTACGTCAACGTCACAAGCAAGCGCCCGGACACCTCAGGAGAGTCGGTTAAGAGCCTCGACCCTTCCCCGCGCCCACCCCCGGCCCCGCCCGGCTAGGGCACGTGACGCGACACGCGCCAGCTGCACGCGGGCTCCAGCAAAACAAAAACAGAGGCTGGGCCGGCGGGCCGGCGGCCGCGGGGGCGCGCAGGGGTGGCAGGGAGCCGGCGCGCGTCCCCGCCAGCAGGGCCCCGCGCCGCGGACGCGCTTGTGCCTCCCGGGAGCCGCTGGCCGCGCGCTCCGGCAGAGGGCAGAGGACGCCACCCTGTTTACCGCCTGGGCCCGCCTGCGCCCGCGCGCCCATCCCGGAAGCGGCCTCCCGGGAGCGGGCTCGCGAGAGCTCACCCGCCCACGGCGCGGACGCCGGCCCTGCGTGGGAGGCGAGCGGCCCTGAGCCCCGCCCGCTGCGTGTCACCCCGTCACGACTCCGCCGCGCACTTCGCCCCCGGCTCCTAACTCCGCCGCTTCCGCAGCTCCCCTCGGGGCGCGGCGCTCGGGCGACCGGGGTTGCCACCCCCGGCGCTCGCCCCGAGGGATCCCGAGCCGTCCCCACCCCGCGTCGGACGTCAGCCTCCGCAGACCACCCCACCCAAACCTTCCGCCGCTGCTGGTGGGGGAGGGGGGCGCACCGAGCTGTCAAGAGCCCGCGGCTTCCCCATGACGAAGCTCTCCTCGCCCTCCTGCCACTTGCGCAGCAGCTCAGCGGCGAGCCGAAACAATTAAAGCGAGGACAACATCTTGGCTTCTTTCCTCGTTTAAAAAATAAACACCAAAAGCAAAACGGAAGACGCAGTTAGACTCCACGTGTTCGCTTTAACGTTCTCGCTCCCGACCACCGTCACCATCGTCCTCCCGAGGAAGGGAGACTTGGTCTCCCAAAACGCCACCCGCACACCTGCCCAGTGACCCGCCATCCGGAAACCCCGAGCCGCACCCACGCCGCCTGCGGGGAACTCACGCCCGGTGCTAGGTGGCAGCTACGCCGCGCCCCAGTGTCCCAAGTCCCTGGAGGGGGCACCGATCCCCCCTTTCACTCCACCCGGGAGCGCCGCCCGCCCCCAGGCCCACAGCGAACCTGGGCATCCTGTGCCCCCCAGGTCCGAGGGTTGGGCTCACAAG
>PVJA010013420.1:15493-49684 GCA_004027025.1 Myocastor coypus
GGATCTCGAAATGGAAACAGCCCCCTCCGCCCCTCCCCTCCCTCCCCCCTCGTCCTCCTCGTCCTCCTCCTCGTCCTCCTCCTCCTCCTCTGTTTACCTCAAGTTTGAATTTTATCTGCGCAACATTAGCTGGAATGCGGACATTGAAACACATACACACGCACACACACGCACACACACACACACGCACACACACACACACACACACACACACACTCGCTCTACCCGGCAGCAGCTCCGGAGGAGCCATGTGGCATCAAGCCACCGCAAAGAGGAAAGAAGTGCTCTTAGCAACACAAACATGGCGAAATAGCTCCGACAGGCCCGGTTCACGCACTGCCGGCCTTCTCCGCTCGCCGGCCGAACCCCCAGGCCCGGGGCTGCAGAGCCCTCGCGGCACCGGCGAAGGGGGGGGGGGGGGGACACGGGCGGTATCCGCGCAGTCCGCGGGGAAGTATTGCCAATTGGCGACCGAGCCTGACTGCCTCAGCCCCCGGAGGTGGAAGCCGAACAACACCCCAACCTCCCCCAGATCCTCCTCGACCGGCTTCCTAGCCTCCTAAACTCACCTCCCGGGGAGACGCACGCCACTTCCATCTCTTTCCCGTCCTTTCCTTCCTAGCGGGCGAGACGCCCGAGGAAAATGATGCGCACTTAATTTGTACAGCGTATTCTTCGAGAATTTCCCCGGGATGATGACGAGGAGGGACGGAGACTGGAGACAGGTGCAGAGCCGGTGGCCGGAGCTGCCGGGAAAGTTGCTATCCGCTGCGCGATGGGCATTCGGGTGCTCTGGCTAGGACCGAGGACCCCCGGCTCCCCGCCCCCCACCCTGCCGTCGCCCACTTGTCACGCCAGGCTTCTGCGTGCGCTCCGCTGCAGGGGAGGTGGCGTAGTTTCTCTTCCTTCCACCTCTTCTCACGCACTTGTTTTTGTAGCCGTGGGCTCCCCTCATGCTTTCCTCGCCACAGTGTTGTTTCATCATATCATGTCCATCATGTGACACCGGAGGCCTCTCTATGGAAACTTAAAGGGGTTCCCACGTGACTGCAGTGGCAACAACAGCGGCAGGACTGGTGGCGGCGGCCGAAGTTATGGTACCACCACCCCTGGGGAGGGAGCCCCTCGCTGCAACCCCAAGGTGCTTCTGGCGCGGCAGAAGCTCGGAAAAGCATCCGGGATCTGTGGCGTCGGTACGTGCGTGGAGCCTGTGCTCCTACCCAGCAAACCGAACAGAAGGAGCGTCCTTAAATCCTTTTCTACAGTCACAAAACCCACGCTCTGTTAAACTGACATTTCGTGGCTCCTACTTTACTTCCCCCAAAGAGCAATGAGTTTTCTAGCCAGCCTGATTAATTTCTTTTAAAGGCAGATTTGTCCTGTGAGTTTAGTCCCATATCATTGTAGAAATGCCAAAACAATAAGTCAGGCATTTGATACATAATTACCATCAGCACCAGTTTTAAAGCTTTGTTGAATCACATTCCTCCGTAACTGTGTTGATGCTCAGAAGAGACAAAAATGCAATGCAGTTTTTCTCCTCCGCAGCTATATTAGGGCTTTGTTGCTGACAACAGTAAAAACTTGTTTGTGTCAGGAAGTGAGGTATGAAGATAGGACCTGGAAGGTACAGAAAAAACCAAAGTGGCAGTTTTGCGTTACTTTTCTTACCATGTTCTTTAAAATGGTGACAAGCAGCGTAGCTGCTAATAAAATGCGTGATGTTTCATGGGAAATAAAAAGAATCAAGAAAACATTCCCCTCTCAATCATACAGAGCAGACACTAGATATTACACATATACATATAGGCATGAAGAGTGAGGAGCATGTGCATTTTTCTGGTATTTTGTCCTTATTTCTAAAATTGAACTGAACTATTTAACAACTCTGACTTAAGTCCAGTAATGTGTGGAAACTCTTTATCAGTTTTCAGTACTCTGGTATTACTAACTCAACAACCCTCTTAGGGCTTTCCACCTTAAATCCTAATTCTTTGTCTTAAAAGTGTTGATGGATCATGAAAATGTTTATCTTATGAATCTAAGCTAGGTAACTATTTTTGTGTTTTAGTTCATGCTTCCCAGTCTGAGAAGGAAAGCTGGATTGGCAAAATTATGAAAAAAAAAACTTTGCAGGAAACTGAAAAGTGGGATGAAAGCTCATCTTCAGGCCTTGCCTTGACTGTATTTCTTTCCACCTCATCAGTTTTACCTCCTCAACCATGATAAATGATCCTCACAGCATCTCTTCGGATTCCATAAATCCCTCAGTTTTTACCTGGCAATCTCTTGCCTAATTCTTCATTCCTTTCTCCTTGTCTGCCCTTGCCTCCCTTCCAGGCCAGCCCCTTTTCTGCCGGCGTGCTTAACTCAGGCCAACCCCAACCCCTAACATAAGCTCCCAGCTCTCTTCCCCACAGCTCCCTGCCCCCACCCTTTTCCCAGCTCGGTGTCTAAGCAACTCTACCCCCTTACCTCTATTTGACCTCTTTTCATCTTCTCCACAGTCTGACCCTTGACTTCAAGGTCTCTTCTTACCCTTCTTTACCTGAAATGTGCTGTCCCTTACTGGGGTCTCCTTGACACCCTCCACTCTGGTCCCATCCCTTCTGCGGTCAAGCCCCAGCGTTCCTCCATAGCTCGGCCTGGTCAGCTTGAGCCTCATTTTGTTGGCGTGGCCCTGCGCTTCTGGGAAAGGAGTGTGTGGTGCACAGTGAGACCAAGACTCCCCTTGGTCCGGGGCCCCTGCCTCGTCCACTCCACCCCTCTCGAGGCCGGGTTGCGGCGCTTCCTGGGCGGATGGTTTGGACTCGCTGCCGCAGCTGCGGTTCTGCTGTGTCATGCAAGAAGGAGGAGGCGGCGCGCGGCGGCGGCGGCGGCGGCGGCGGCGGCCTGAGCTGGAGGGGGAGGGGGAAGGAACCTGATCCTTCGGTAGCAAAGGGCTGGAGGCAAACACCGACCTCCCCAAGAGCCGCCCGGGAGTAGGGAGGGCTCCGCAACCCGAGGGGCCCACCCCGCGGGGCAGAGGGTAAGTGGGGCGGCGCAGGTGGTCGCCTTGGGAAGGGAGCGTGCAGGGGGGTAAGGCGGGGCGGCGGGAGCATCTGGAGCTACGTCCTCCCAAGTAAAGGATCCCAGTGTCCAGCTGACAGGGACCCAGCCTGCAATAAGGATGACCAGCCAAAGGCAGCCATGACCACTATTCAAATAACGCCCCACAGTTGACCCAGGCTGCGCTGAGGATGGAGTTGTGCATCCTGAACTCGGGACTAAGCTGGAAGCAATGATTCAGAGTTGGAGAAACATCACCCAGTCAGTCACCCTGAATAGCAAAAGCCAACACACCCCATGTTCCTTGTCTAGCCTTGCCACGCTCTCTGGGTTGTCTAGTTCAAAACTAGGCAGAGGAATGGGAAACCTGCCCAACCTCACTTTAGCCACAAAAATAATGCGCTTGGCCAGTAGCCATAGACAGACAGCCCCTGGTGCAATTAAACAATCAATAGGAAAAAGGGCTTCATCTCCCTCACTGCCCTCCTTCCCTGCTCCTTCGACCAGGATAACTCATTGTGCTTTAAAGAGAAAGAAAGTGTGTTGTATTGCCTCCCACCTACCCTGCTGCCAGCCTCCCCACCGCACCAACTGCGGGCCCCATGCCCTGTGCCCACCCCACCTTCAGAGCTGTGCTTGGGGAGACGGCGATCAGTGATTGATGCTCCGTGTAGCATGATGCTTTCAACTCTCCAAAAACTCGCCTCCTTTCCCTTCAGCCCCGAGGGGATGCAAAAGCTTAGGGTTGAGCGCAGGGATGTAGAGGGAGGATGCGGAGGAATAGGCTGGACACATGTGAGCCTTACTTTTTCACCCAATACAATTCGCAGGACTACTATACATTATTATTATTATTATTATTATTATTATTATTATTATTATTCCTTCCCATTTCACCTGTAGAAATTTTAAAAAGCACTTTCTGAAACATTTTTTTAAAAATGTCACTCATACATTTAGAAGGGGTTGATGGGATTAACTGAAAGGCTAATGACTGTCTCAAAAGCACATGCGGTTGCTAGGGAACTCGGGCTCATCCTGCTCTCTAATCACCAGGCTGTTAGGTGGAAATCAAACTGCTTGGGGTGTTATTAAAATGAATGGCGTTTGGTTAAAAGCTTTCTTGCTTATGTTGTAGCATCTTGAATTATCATCAACGGCCTCCCACCCACATACCTTGTTTTCCTAATTTGATTTCTGTATTTGCGTCACTGCCAGGGACACTCAGACTAGACCAGTCAGGTTCACTTCCTGTTTCTCAGAACTGGTTTATATTTGGTAGCACTAGCTGGTAAAACATTATCAAGCCAGTCCTCTTGGAAAGAAGGCTTTGCTTTCAGTTCAAAACAAATTATACCAATTAAAGTCTAATTCCCATGAAAAACGTCATTTGAGAAATAAGGTAGACCGCCAATTTACTTCTTTAGCCATTTAAGAAAACCATTCTTGAAATGCAAGACCTAGAAAAATCCATCTTTATTTCTTTTACTCAGGATCTTCAGTCTTTGGCATTGGAACTAAAACAAATTCAAGTGAAGAGCAGATAGGATATTTCTAAAATGAAACACACACACACACACACACACACACACACACACACATTCAAGCTGGGGAAGTCGTTTTTTACTAAATAAGGCATAGAACTGAAAGGGATCGGGGCCCAGGAAGGACAAATAAGCTTGGGTTAGCATTGTGGCCCCGTGAGAACAAAGTGTGATTATAGGGCTACATAGCAAATAGGAAACTCCATCACCTGGCTTACTGTTTCTCTACCAATTCCTCTATGTTCCTGGGCAAGATACTCTTACCTCCTTCCCAGTTCCTTTTTCTTTATAACAAGGGTATCACAAAGACAATATTATAGGTAAAAGACTACATAAAAAGGCAAGTTCTGATATGGGTAATTTGTTAGATAGAAAATATAGCTCCATCAAAATGATGTGTGGGAGCCCAGATTGATGATGTATGCCTGAAATCCCAGCATTCTGTGGTGCTGAAGCAAGAAGATCATAAGCTTATGCTCAGCTTGGGCAATAAAGTATAACATTGCCTACAAAAAAAAAAAAAAAAAAAAAAATTAAAAGGCTGAGGAATGTAGCTCCGTGCAAAATCCCTGGGTTCAATCCCTGATACAACCCCCCCACAAAAAAAGAAAGAAAAAATAAGAGAAAGAAAGAGAGAAAAGAAAATCAAAAGGGAGAAGGCCTTGTAGTTATGTTAGATATAGTTAACTGTTATGGTTTGGTTGTAAAATTACCCTTAAAAAGCTCATTTGTTCAGAAACAGGGCTTTTGGGAGTGATTGGATCACAAAGGCTCTAATTTCATCATTAATTTAATGATGGACTTGGTTTTTTCACATAGGGTCTTTGACACAGAGTATTTTGACACAGAGTATAGACCACTCTGGCCTTGAACTTACAGTTATCCTGTCTTAGCCTCCTGCATGCAGGGATTACCTGTGTGTACTATCATGCCTGACTCTGAGGGATTCATCATTTGATGATGTTATTGCAAGGTGAGGGAATATAAGAGGTAGTGCCTCACTGAAGATAATAGACAGTGAGTGGGCACAGCCTTGTCCACAACTCCTTGCTCTGTCTTTCTTTGCTCCCCAGAGCTGTGAGATGAACAGCTGTCTGCCACACCATTGTCACCAACATTTCTAACTTGGAGCCAACCATGCACAGACTAAAACCTCTCAAACTTTGGGTCAAAATATGGAAATCTTTCATCTTTCAAGATGATGTTCTCAGCTATTTCCTCAAAGTGACAAAAAGCTGACTAACATTCACCCAGAAACATACCTAATTTAGACTTAAGAATTTTTCAGGTTCAATTTATTAGAAAATAGCATAAAGAAATGTGAGATTTATACTGGAAAGAAAAGTCTTGACTTTGAAACCCAACTCTGCCACTTTATTTATTATTGAGTGCCTGCAGTGTGTCAAGTACTGAGCTAGTCCTGGGAATACAGACATGGATAAGACCAAAGTCCAGGGCCTGCAGGACCCTATGATCTAATGAGGAGGTCAAAGAGTATACACTCAATCACACAACCATGAAATGATACAGAAGAACAGGAAAAGGGCATGAGTATAAAAGATGAATCTGAGAGGAGTACTGAGGGGTGGACCAAAGTCAGCCAGACAGGTGGGCAAATTCAAAGAAAGGTATTCCAAGCAAGAAAGCATTTTATGTAATTACCTCAGTGTTCAAAAGATATGCCCAGAAAATTGAGCATAACGGACAATGCCCATAGGAAGAATTTCAATGAAAAACATTATAGCACTGAGTACTGCATGGCAGAAATCCTGAAATTTAAATTCATAAAGATGGGCATAGTTTTGTATGATAAAAGGTTTTATATGTCTTTTAAGAAGTTTGAACTTATCCTAAGCCCAAAGAAAAACCATTGATTAATTTTTGAATAGCATAATGAAAAATGATCATATGTCCATTTTAGAAAGAGCATGCCAGTTTGAAGAACTTATTGGTGCATAATTATAGGCAAGAAGATGAGGTTATTCGAGTATTATGGGAAATGAAATGGACATGCAAACTAAAGCAGCAAAAATGGAAATAAAAGGGAAAGATTTGATAGTTGAGACATCTAACCAGCTGAACTTGATTATTGATTATATCTGTTGGATTAAGAAATGATGAGTGATTTATGGTCTACATAAATAGGAAGATGGTGGTGTCATTCAAGATGGGAACCCACCTGAGGAAAGTCAAGATAATTAGTTTAATGTTAAACATGTTGAGTTTGAAGTATACACATGTGTCAAAGCAAAGCCATCTACTACATAACTGAACAGGAGGATATAGAACTCTGGAGAGAGAGCCAATCAGAATAACTGATAGCTCATAGGCATTGCTGGGATGCCTATGAGATGCAGTAAAAAGAAAAAAGAGTGCTTAGCAGGGAACATTATGAAAATGTCAAAGATGAGGAAAGAAAGATTCAGGGGAAACAATAGCCAGAGAGATAGGAGAATTAGGAACAAGGAACTCAGAAGGTGAGAGAGAAGCAACAGTGTTAAAGGCTACAGAGAGATACAGGAGAAATGAGATTGAAAAGCCCTTGTATTTAGCAACAAGGTCACTGGCGTGTTTGGCAAGTAGCATATTTATGGGTAAAAGGTAGATAGTAACCAGATTGCAGTGAGTTGAGGAGTGAGAAGTTCTTTTAGGTAAGACGCACTCAAGGGCAAAGAGGGAAGGGAGTGTAAAGGTATTGGTTGTTGGGAAGAATAAAATCGTGGTCTGTGCGCATAAGGACACGTAGAAGCAAAAGAAAATAATGTAGCATTACAGATTCTTTTGACCTAATTCAAATTAAGTGATATCACCACCCACCAACTGCTTCAGCCAAGAAGCATATAGACATTCATGATTCTTCTCTTTTTATCAGCTTTCAGGATCTACCCATGAGGAATCTAGGTCACGTCTAACTCCAAAACTTGTCAATCTCCACTGCTGTCCCCCTCCTACAAACCACACCATCTCTCTTCTGTGCTCCCATAATAGCTTTCTAAGTGGTTTTCCTGCTGCCATCTCATTCTCATTTTCCATACCACAGCTGGAGAAACATAAATCAAACTTCATAAAAACACAAATCAGATCACATCACTCGGCTTAGAATCCTCCCACATACCCTGATTGCACTTGGAATGAAGTCCAGATGACTTTGCTGGCCTGTGAAGTCTGGGAGTCACCTCATACCCTACTTTCAACCTCACTTCCCACCTTGCACCCTGATTCCAACTACAAGGACTTTTTTCTGTTTCTTAGATACACTGATTTTGCTTTTGCCTTGAAAGATTTATTCTAGGTATCTTCTTTCCCTGGGATAGCTTTTGAGTTCTTGTGGTCTTTGCTTAAAACTCATCTCCCAAACAGGTCCTTCCAGACCATTCCACAGGAAGACTTCCCCTGTGCCCACCTTTCTAATCATCCTATGCATTTTTTCATCATAATAGAACTTCATTACAGAAACATTCTATTACTGCTAATTTTATTGCTTTTGGTAAAGTCTCCTCTAGAACCAAATCAGTAGAAATTAGACTCATCAAGGATCAGTCTGCCAGGTGTGGTGGTGCCCGCCTCTCATCCCAGCACTCAGGAGTCTAAGGCAAGAGGATCTTTGTGAGCTCAAGGCCAGCCTTGGACTACATATGAGTCAAGTCTAGCCTTAACTACATAGCAAGAAACTGTCTCCTAAAAAGAGAAAGGAAGAGAAGGAAGGAAGGAAGGAAGGAAGGAAGGAAGGAAGGAAGGAAGGGAGGGAGGGAGGGAGGGAGGAAGGAGGAGGGAGAGAGAGAAAGGAAGGAAAGAAAGACAGACAGAAAAGAAAGAGAAAGAAAGAAAGAAAGAAAGAAAGAAAGAAAGAAAGAAAGAAAGAAAGAAAGAAAGAAAGAAAGAAAGAGAAAGGCAAGCAGGCAAGGAAGCCTGGCCAAATAGCTCAGCAGATTAAAGCGCCTGCAAGCAGGCACAGGGGCTGGGGGTTGGATCCCTGAGCCTGCCGGGCTGGCCCTGACTCCAGGGTGCACTGAGATGGCAATTGAGACTGGATGTGGTGGCACACGCCTGCACCTGTAATCCAAGCTCTTGGGAGGATGTAAACAGGCAATCACTACAAGTCTAATCTAGTAGTGAGACCTAAACCTTCCCTAAAATATAAAAGAAAAGAAAAGAAAGAATCAGAATCTGTTTCAGATGTGGTGGCACATCCTAGTACTTTGGGAGGGTGAGGTAGGAGGATTATAATTTCTACCCCAACCTGTACAATTTAGCAATTTAGGGAGACTTTGTCACAAAATAGCAATCAGTCAATTCTCTGGGGTGTGGCTCAGTGCAAAGGCTCTGGGTTTAATCTCTAATACTGGTACAAAGCAAAGGAAAACAAATCAAAAGCATTAGAGTCTGAGCCAGTATGGTGGTGCATGCCTATTCTCCAGCACTCTGGGAGGCTGAAGCAGGAAATCGCAAATTCCAACTCAACCCAGGCATCTTTGTGACTTAGTGAGAACCTATCTCAAAATTTTAAAAAGAACTGGGGATGTAGCTCACTGTAAAGATCCTAGGTTATACCCCCAGTACCCCCAACACACACACACACACACACACACACACACACACAATTAGTACGGCTGGGAATGGTGGTACATTCCTATAATCCAGCTACTTGGGAGATTAAAGCAGAAGAATTGCAAGTCTGAGTCAACCTAGACAATTTAGTAAAATCTTGTCTAAAAATAAAAAAGACTGAGGATATAGTTAGTGGTAAAGCACTGGCCTACAGTGGGTTCAATCTCCAGTACAGCCAAATGAAAAATATAGGGACAGGACAAAAGGAGAAGGAAAAGACAAAAAGAAGAGGAGGAAAGGGAAGAGGAGGGAGGAGGAAAAGAATGGAGTCTGGTGGATTATGTATTACTAGGCATTTAAGATTTTGGACTAGAGACCAGACTCTTTTGTGAAACATATCAGACCCACATGTACAAACATCATATTGTCTCGTTAGAGTAAGAACCTAAAAGAGTAAATAAAATCTGAAAGGAACAATAGATACTGTAAAAAGGGAGTGAATCTGTTCAAAAGGAAGGCATTATTGAGATGAGGACAAAGTGTCAGGGGAAGAGATATACCTCTGTATGTATGCAGGATAGCTTGGATAATTGTACTGTGGATTTCTGCTGGTCTGTGGAAAGGAGCAGTTAATTCTTTTTTAAAAAATTTTTCCCTCTTCTTAAATTCTTACTACTTTCTTTTTAATTTTGCATACATATATCTGGTAATCTGAACAACTAAGTTGAAGACCACACATACCACACAACAAAACAAACATTGTCAAATTCATATTTTCTTTAGCAAAATCTGTATCATTTCTAATTTTTCTACTACTATTTTCTTTCTTTTACCGAGGGAAAGAAAGCTCCTGTCCAAGAGAGGGACAGGAGGGGGGTCCTGAGTGGATGGTTCCCCCTATTTTCTATCTTTAATTTTTTTTAAGATTTTAGGAGGAAGAGAGTTACTTGCTAACTCTAGACATTCATATTCTCTAAGTTTCACTCTGTAATGGAGTTAGCTCTTGATTATCATGAATTATTAGAATAAAAATTGACCAGAATTTAAATAATTTTTTAAAAATTTCTGATAGAACCTAGAAATTAGATTATGTAAGAAGAAATCAAAGCACTCTTATAAATCAATAAGGAAAACACTGAAAACTAGAAAGTTGAGCAAAAGATATCACAGATTGTAGGCAAGGAAATATAAAGGGATCTTTAAAATATATAAAAATGTTCACTTTTCTCATAGCAAGAGGTGTACACTTTTCACCTATCAAGTTGACAAAATTTCTAAAATTTAATAACACTTGGCTGGTCAGGCATGGTCTCGCACATCAGAGGGAGAGAAAGTTGATGCCGTTGCTTTGAAGGTGATCTGGTCACATTTTCAAATGGACAAAGCTTTTGATCTAGCAATTCTATCTTTATATATTTAGTACATGTATTTGCACATTCTTTTTTTTTTTTCTCTTACTCCTTTGAAATTTATTCTTTTTTCTTTTTTTGATTAATATATTTGTTTATTATGTTTTTGAGAGTAAAAATAGCAGAAATAAAAACAGAAAAAAACAGTGACAAGAGTACATATAGTACAGAATTTCAAAACGAGAAAAGTTTAACAATGGTTGCATTACATATTTTCATCATCAAATCAGTATAGATCAACAGACATAGGTATGTAAGACTGATCAAACAATTAAACATTAAGACTTTCAATAGGGGCCCGGTGGGATGGCTCAGTGGTCTAAAGCGCCTGCTTGGGAAAGCTTGGGCAGCTTCAGGAACCGCAGTTCAATCCCCGGCACCACATGCTGCACCAGCCCTGCTCTCGGGGAGGGCTGAGCCAGCCATAAAAATGAGTGAATAAACAAACAAAGGTTCTGAAACAAAAAATAAATAAAATAAAAAATTAAAGAAAAAAAGACTTTCAATAAACATTAATTTTTTTAACTCTTCCAATTGCATTTTGTATTTAAGTCACTCTTCTAAAAAAAAAAAAAAAATTATAGGGGCTGAGACTGCAGAAAAACGCAAGGTCCTGAGATTAAATCCTGGCGTATTTGCACATTCTTAAAGGACAAATATCCCTAGGACATTCATTGAATCATTATGTATGGTAATTAGTGACTGAAAACAGATATCAAAAGAGAATCCATGAAAAAGGACAATTGGCTAAATAAATTACGATACAGTTACATGAGTGAAAAGTAGGTAGCCATTAAGATTTGTGATGCACTTCTGGACATATTTATATTAAGAGATTGTCATGAAGCATTGCTATGTAAAAAAGTTAAGATGAAGACCCATACATGGCCGGCATAGTGGCACATGCCTGTAATCTTGACTGCTTGGGAGGGTGAAGCAGGAAGATTCCATGTTCAAGGCCAGCCTGGGTCATTTAGCCAGATCTTTTCTGAAAATTAAAAGGTCTGGAGATACACCTCAGCAGTCCTTGGCTTCAATCTCCAGTACTGCCAAAACCAAAAAAAGAGAGAAATGATCCACACGTGTGTTTTGCTAGGCTTACATTTCTGTTTAAAAGGCACTTACATATTTTTGTCAGAAAAGTCATCATCTGTGGGAAGATTAAATAGAACAGAGTAAAGGCACATATAGGAGAGACTAGTTGGAAGTGGTTTATGTAAGAAATGATAATTACCTCACTGAAGCTAGTGGCATGCACAGACAGAAGTGATCAGAATCCAAAACAATTATTTTTTATAACTTTGATTGATTAGAGATGATGGGTTATAGAAAGAGGGATGCTGTCATGGTTGACCAGAGATTGCTTTCAAGTTCGTATGTAAAAACAGAGGTGTCAGTTGCCAAGATGGGGAATCTAAGCACAGACACGGAATTACAGGGGAAAATCAAAAAAGTTTTGTCCAAGTGCACAGGCTGTATGCCTGTACTGAGTGGACAGATATCTACTGCAGGTTTGTAGGCAGATTTCTGAAGCTCAGAATTTTTGGAGCTGGATTTGTAAATTTAGAAGAAGATGGCCTATGGATGACATGTAGGATCAAAAGACAAGTAGGCCCAGGACAAAGTTCTGATCATGTAGAGATCATGTAGAAGAGAGATGGCAATGGAGACTGAGAATCAGAAATCCCAAAAATAAAGCTAAGAAACTGTAGAGCAAAAAATCCCAAGTGTGTTAAGGAAAATCAGCTTGTTACATCATGCCAAAGCTCAGGAAAGACCATTGTTCTATGTTAGTCTTATAAGCCCAAAGCTCCTTGCGAGTGAAGACTATTTTATTTTTATTATTATTTTTAATGTATTTGATACAAGGTCTCACTACACAGCTCAGACTCATAGTGAGCCTCCTGTTTTCAGCCTCCCCTGTGCTGGGATTACCAGCATGCGCCCCTTCACCCAGTCTCAGTTGCCAGCTCAGCACATGTAACCTAGAGCTTGCTGCATACCTCACTTAGAAGATATAATCAACATTTTTTTTTTAATTTGGGAGAGCAAGGAAACACAGATACATAGAAAGACAATAGAATTTATATTTGCACATGAAAAAATAAACAGCAAATTCACTTGAAGTCAAACTTGATCCTGGAAAACAGAAGTTCTATGACCTCTGTTACCCTTGAACTAACATGGGAGTTGAACACTCACAGTGCTGATAAATGCCTTCCAAAATATTCTTCTAGATAATACTTGTGCCTGGTCAATCCAATCCATTTTTATCTTTATTTAGGTCCCGAGTGATAACAAAAAGCACAGTTTGGTTTTGTTCATCTATCTGATCCCCTCACTCAAGCTGAATTAGTTGATGGCACCTGAGGAATCCACTTCAGTGCCACTACAGCTCTATGGGACACTGCAGTCACTCCTGGGACACCCAGCCCTGGTTTCCTATCACTAAACAAGGTGACTTGGCAGGAAGAGAGACTTCCAATCTCCTAGAGAAATCACCAGCTTCTCTGTTGTTTCTACATCAATGCACTGGTGCTATCTGAAGAGACTGTAGAGAATATGGATGAAGGAAAAAGTGG
Source organism: Myocastor coypus (assembly GCA_004027025.1). NCBI lineage: Eukaryota > Metazoa > Chordata > Mammalia > Rodentia > Myocastoridae > Myocastor > Myocastor coypus. The sequence goes on from PVJA010013420.1 coordinate 28,625, forward strand.
CTTTGTTTGGAGAATGTAGAAGTCTGAAAAAAAAAGAGAAAAGGAAAGCAACCTCACATTAGGAAGAAAATTAAATGATACATTAGGTAAACAGTATTTAAAATGCTATTAGAGCATATATTAGCATACATTGGAGATTAGCACACTTCTCTACAGAGCCCAGATAGAAAATGATTTGGTCTTTTCTGGCCATATATAATGATCTTGTTGATCCACCATATGACCAAGCCATAGTCATGTGGTAAGTGACTGTAAATATTCATAGACATGAATGCTACATGGGAGAAAAACAGCAAAGTATTCTATGAATTCTGAACCAAGGGGACATGCATTACTCCTGCTTAAGCCAGAGGAAAGCAATGTTTATATGTTCAAATACATTCGAGAAGTTAAAATATTTCTTTTTCTCTAGAAGTCCAAATCTGGATATCTTTCTCATAACACTATATATATATATATATGTAAATATACTATATAATCTAGGTATGTAGTAGTCTATGCAATGTAGGTTTTATAAGTATGCTCTATGATGTTTGCAAGATGGTAAAATCTTGTAAGGATACATTACTCAGAATACATCCTTATCATTAAGTGACTCCTGACTGTTTTATGTAGAAACTGAAAAATATAAATACCTAAACCAAGCGAGGAAATGGTAGTGCTGATCATGTTTTTGAACTGCAGTACTTCATTTATTAAATACGTTATTCTTTCTTTCTTTCTTTTCTTTTTTTGTACCAGGGATTGAATTCAGGACCTTGTGCTTGCCAGGGAGGTGCTTATGCCACAAAGTAATATCCCCAGCCCCACTGAATACATTATTCTTGATCTAATTTTTAAATAGTGCTTCAGCATATATTGCAAAGTTAGAAATAAAAGAAGGTAGATCACTGATCACTGGTGGGCAGGTAGATAGGTGAAAATCTGGTGGCTGATAAGTTCAGTGAGAATTGCTTGGATATGTAACTGTATAAATGGATAAATGTCATTTGAAGCAATAAATACAGTCTGGAAAAAAAAAAAAACACCTCAGTTTAAATCTGAGCTCTTTCTCATCCCTTCAGCTGACTACATAAACCATAGAAGACTCAGTTTTCTCTGTACAGAAAGGGGATAATAATAACTACCTCTAAAGGAAGCTGTGAGAATTAAATAAGGTAGTATATACAAGACGGTTTGTGTGGTATATGGGACATGGTAAACAATGAATAAATCATAGCGATTGTAATATGGCAGCCTGAAGGCTTAAAGCATACCATCAGAGGCAAAGCAGAATAACCTTGTAAATCCTGAAGTCATGGACACATATGGAAACCCACACTTGAGGGTAAATGGCTGACAGAAAACATTTGGGTAAAAATAAAAACAGAAATGACATTGTCACAGAAATGTACAAGACATCTGGCCAGTTGTTCCCTAGCAATGAGCTGCTGGATTGTCTAAGAAGCTCCATCTTGAGATCTAGCTTCCCAGACTCCCTACTACTTCTAGACTACTTGTGACTGTGGAGAAAGTGCATTATCCTCGTGCCGCTCGCATCTTGCTTCCTTCCAGTCATGTCAACTGTGTGCCCCAGACCCCCATAGGCCCCTCCCACCATCTGCTCGTCCATTTCTGGGCTTCTACCTAACTGCTCCGACTCTCCCTCTGAGCATTGCAGCTCAGTCTCCCTCTAGGTGTGGGACCCTGCTCTGAGCCCTAGCCTCTCCTACGACTCAGCTATGGCCAGTCTTTTTCACCAGAGGGGGTTTCTTATAACTGCCCATGCCCTGGTGTAATCTTCCCCTATGAGACACTGTGCCTTACCTTTCATGGATAACCTGTTGCTGAATAAGACTGGACTGCTTGGTATTAATAGCTTCCTGAACTTTACTGTAATGTGAAACACCAGGTCTTGCATAGTGTGGCTTCCCTAATCTAGGCTGGCTTCTGTGTTCACAGAAGAAGCCCTGGGGAGAATCTCTACCTCAATTTTGGTTCACTCCTCTCACCGGTCATGTGTTGTCAGCTAGTTCTAACTTGCCTTATGATCCTCTTATGGCAATGACAGTCATGCTTTCCCAATACAAATGACAGAATTATTGGCAAAGGGGCACAGTAGAGTGGTGATGGAGAACTTTAGTTTATCTTGCATCAACTGATAATATCACTATGTTCTAAGTGAACATCCAATAAAGTGGACATGACTTAAATTCAAACTAATTGCTCATTGAATAGGTACTACTCTGTGCTTAACTCCAACAGACTAGGAAGAATGTGTTGGTGAATCAGAAGTGACAAACAACTTAAAATTAAAGTGACCATGTGTCTCAGTTACTTTTTGCTCATTGATGGGACAAATACCCAACACTCAAAATGAAGGAAGGAAAGGTTTATTTAGCTCACAGTTACTGGAGGTTTCAGTTCATATTCGGCTGGCCCAAGGCTGAGTGGAACAGGGCAGAGAGCATCCAGTTCATCGTGGCAGAACAGCAACAAAATGATGACAGAGGCAGCCAACCAATCAGGGCAGCAGAGCAACTGTAATCACGGCAGCAGAGCAACAGCGCTAGTCTGTCTCTCTGTCTCTCTTTAAATTACATCAGGCTCTCTGCCTTAGCCTATCCTCCTCAGGCCACACCTATAATTCCCAGCAGTACTTAGACTATACTCTCATCAGTATTAAAACACATAATCTCAGTGGATGATGGATCAAGTCTTAAACTCTAGAAGTCCCCACCTAATGACTCATGAGGCTTTTAGGGGACAACTAGACATAAACCGTAACGCCATGACACCCTTGAAATTGTAACTGCCAGGCAAAGCAACTCTGTATTCACAATACTGACTTGAAAAAGGCAGGAGAGCTAAGAGATTGTAGGGACCTGAGACTGTCCAGCCTGAGCTGAGAAATAAAGGTGAAGTAAACTGTCTTGAAATGTGTATTCGCGCAAAATCAGTGATTTCGGTAAAAAGGAAAGAATCTTAAAAAGATCAATGTGGTTTCTCAAGAAGTCTTCTGGAAAATTCATTTTTTTAGAGAACACACATGAAAGACAGAAAAAGGGACATACAGTAACCTTCTTATCTGTGTAAGGGATGGGGTTCCAAGACTCCCAATGGATGCCCCAAATCTCTGAGAGCATCAAGCCCATATGCACTATGCTTTCTCCTACATGCACACCGTAGTTGCTGTGCTTTGTTCCCTGTGTGTGCATACCTTTGATAAAATTTAATTCGTGAATTGGGCACAGTAAAATATTAACAGCAATAACTATAACAGAATAACTATAATAGTATACTATAAAAAGGATATTGAAAACTTAGGAATAATTTTTTTCTAGAATTTTCTGCTTAATTGTTTCAAACTGTAGTTGACTAGAGGCCATGGAAGCCAAAGAAACTGGAGCCTTGGATAAGGAGGAACTACTTTTATGAACATTACTTTCAAAAGAAGGGCTCATACCAATGAGAATAAAGTTTTAAAGGCTAATGTCCGGGCATAACTATAGTCTGGAAAGGTACTGAAAATACTTTTCAGAATACTTTTTTGTTTATGTTTATGGTAATGTATAATAATGAAGGGGGAGTGTTATTGAGCAGGGTAAATATCTAATATTAGTAGTTAACTGAAAATCAGAATCATTCAATTGTAACATTTTCTAGATTCTAAGGTATAAGTAGGTTCTTTCCTCTACATTTTTAATATTTCTAAAATCAGAATACCTTGAATAGGTGTGGTTAATATGATGATTATTGGGGAGGACTCAACATTCAATGCTAAGGGATCTTACCATAATTTGGCCTTAGAATAGAGGAAATTTGAAATTTTATTCACTTAACATTGCCTGCATCAATTATACTCGACAAATGAAAGGTCTGCTTTGTATTCTAAAAGTTGTGGTATTTGAGATGGTGCTCAAAGGCAGGGAAGAATCAGTCTGCAGTGGAAGTGTGTTGCCCTATGAGATGCAGAGGCTATCCAATGAGCACTATTAGTGAGTAAGAGGGTAGCAACTATTAGAAATGGGACTGAATGGCACATGGGTGGGTAAAGAGACCATGACAGCTCATGGAAGGCAAGTCACTGAATGTGTGTCGCAGAGAGGGATGGATGGAGACAGAATGTGTGTCCAAGTCTAGGTATGGCCAAGACATGGGTAAAGACAAAGTAACTCTAGGGAGATACTCAGGACAGTGACTACCATGTGTCAGATGGATAATGTTTGTTTTGGGCAGGACACTTTGAACTGCCTGGCACATAGTATATTTGTACCACTGTGTCCTGCTTCCTCAGAATCAATTATGTTATTGATCTAAAGCCCTATAGCTCTAGGTTCCAATGCACTCAGCTTTGATTAACCCCATGGAAGGCTCCTTTGATAAGGTTGCTAATTAAACCAAGATTATAGGCATGAAAAAACACAACAAATGATATGCTCCTGTACACACACACACACACACACACACACACACACACACACACACACCAAAGAATATACAAATGACTAAAAACAAGGTATCCAGGAGCTAGAGACTTTTTCAGAATAAATTCAGGGGAGAGATAAAACAATTGTCTATTTCTGATCCACCTTGGAAATCCATATATAAAGGAAGGAATTCAAATAAGTTGCTTCTTTTTTCTTTTTGTACTTTAGGGAAGGGTCTACAGGGTGTTCATGGTCTCACTACTAGATTAAACTCCTAGTGATCTGCCTGTTTATAGCCTCCCAAGAGCTGGGATTACAGGTACGTGCCACCACACCCAGCCTCAATTGCCATCTCAGCATGCCCTGGCAGTGAGTCTGGCACAGCAGGCCCTAGGGATCAGATCTCCAGCTCCTGGGCCTGCTTGCAGGTGCTTTAATTGGCTGAGCTATTTGGTCAGCCCTAAGGAATTTGTTTCAATCACATATAATCAGACATTTATGAATTGTGATATACACAAGTATTTCATATTAATGTGAACATAAATGATAGAATCGTGTCTTTTCAGGAGTGTGGCTCTAGTATGTATTAGTGTCTATAATGGTGAGGCAAATGAGCTCTTGGATGGCTGAGCATTTGTCATTTCCATTAAGTACAGCAATTAGAACTTAAGGAGAGAACCTCTGTCATCTCACATGTGTTCACCTTTCCCATCTGTGCTATCCAGAGGGTGGATGTGGAGTTGTGGCAAAGTTGCTGCCATTTTAATCTCCAGGGAACAGGGAATGTGCCCAATCATCGGATGGCATTCCTTTGGCCTCAGTGACTGTCTTGGGCATGGTCATGTGATCTAAGTCAGTTCCACCAAAGGCAATGTCAAGACTTTTGCTGAGAGTGCCAGGTCAAAGATGCTTTCCTTCTGGAAATGAATGTAGAGTCATGAACCCTGAGAGTGTTTGGCTATCTCTGTGGGACCACAAGACACAGTCTATTAAGAATGGACTGTCCAAAAACAAACAAACAAAAAACCCAAAAACATAAACTAGAGCTCTAGATAGCAAACAATCAATGAGAAATGCTTGTAATCAGAGAAGTAATCCAGAAAATAAATAAAAAATAAATAAATAAAAGAAATGATAGATTTTAAAAAAATGGACTGTCCTGTGGATTGAAGCAAAAAATGAAGAAACTGTCAGGTCTCAGCACATTGTATGAGTCACCGGACCAAACCTGGCTTGAAGTCTGAGCTTTCATTTATGTGAGATTATCTATTTGTTGTTTAAGACACAGCAATATCTGAGCATCTTCTCTAACTCATAGGAATACAACAACATGGCCAAGGAGGAATAGAATATATTTTACATGGATTAAAGAATTAAATATGGAAAGTGACCCATAAAAAGCAGTGATGTATGTTGAAAAGGTGGAAGTGATATATCCATCTTTTGACCTTAGAGTGATAAAGACTTTCATGAACAAAAACATGAAGGTTTATTTAGCTGGCCATGGTAGCGAATACCTGTAATTGCAGCAGTGTCAGAGGCTGAGGCAAGTGGTTCACTAGTTCAAGCTTAGCCTGGATAGCTTAATGACTTTGCTGATTTTATTACCAGCCTCACCTGAATCCCCTGAAGAATAGAACAGTTCTGTTTTAGCTTCAAGGCTAGGAATCGTTTGATTCTGAAAGTCTTGTGAGAAGCTGTGGTTAGGATTGCGCAGGCGGAGGACGAGGCTGGGACTGTAAGGAACTGCACAGGAGCCGCAGCACATTTACCATCTCAGAGGTCACACGATGACACCTTCTTCATCATAGTAAAGATGCTATCACCATATCAGCCTTAAAAATACCACTGGCTGGACAGTTGAACATGCTTAATCAGGAATCTTGATCTTTTTCTGGATCAGCACTAATTGGTCAGCAATAAATACTTGAAACCTTAAAAAACATTTAGTGCCTTAGTGAGATCCTGTCTCAAAATAAAAATATAATAGGTCTGGGAATATAGCCTAGTGCAAAGGCTCTGGGTTCAAACTCCATTAAATAAATAAATAAATACGGTTAGTTTCTAAATAAAAGAAGATTGATTTATGTGATTGCTTAAAACTTTTAAACTTACATAAATACAATAGTATTGCAAACAAAAGATAATGATTTACAGAACTTTATAGGTATAGAAATGGCAAGAGTGATTTTTAATATGTGAAATTTAATATATAAAATTCTCCTACACAATTCTAAGAAAAGACAACCTTTCAAAGGAATGAGTAAAGAATATGGAAAGGCAAAAAAAGAGAAAGGAGTTCAAGAGACTAAGGAAAATGGAAGAGGCTCCGTTTCCCTAGGAATTAAAGAAATTTCCAATTAAAGTAGCCTATGCTGGGTGTGCACTCAGTGCTAAAGCCTGTAGTTAGCATGTGTGAGGTCCTAGGGTTGAGGTGAGCATTACACACACACACACACACACATACACACACACACACATGTGCATAAACATCAGATGCCTTGTGTCTAGCAAATAATCAAGAGCTTTAAAATTATGTCTTAAAAATTGTTAAAACAAATAAAATTATGTCTTGTGTTAGTAAAGATGCAGGAGATAAACACTCTTATGACACCCTGGGAGTACAAAGTGGCACAAATGTTGGAGCGAACAATTTGAATTGTGTGTTAAGAACCTTAAACTATGCATGCCATTTAACATAATGGTTTTATTTTTAAGACTTTAGCCAAAAAAATAGTCAGAGACAATCATGGAATGTGATATAGAAGAGCATGGCTTTTAGAGCAGTGTCAGCGTTGTTTATAAAATTGAGTAGAGATAACCTAAGTATTCAGTAGAATGAGCACATATATTGTGGTATATTTCTATGATAAAATGTACACATACAGTCAAAAACAGGCTTTAGAAGATGTTACAATACCATAAAATGTTGATCACTTATTTGTGTCTTTTTTTAGAAAAAACAACTAGATGAATACACAAAAAAATATTAGCAGTGGTAATATCTTAGTGGAACAGAATTGGTTTATTTTCTTTGTGATTTCTATGTATTCTAAATCTATTGCAGTACACATGCATGTTCTTATAGCCAGGATTAAAAAAAAAAAATTAAAATGAAGGAAGACCTCAAGGAGAATGACAGCAGTGTAAATCTAAAAGAGATCTAAATTTAAATTTAGATAAATTCAAATTTAAATGAGATTCAAATCTTCTGATCCATATAAACTACATCTAGGACTACAAAAAGCATTTCCTGATATGATTATAAACATGTTGTGAGGAATCACAAAAGAAAAAATACTGTATGTCTTGGGTTAGGCAACTATACCAGTTTTTAAAAGGGGGAAAGAACCTACTGACTGGATAAACTTAGTTTTCTTAGGAAAAGAAAGTTGGTGCTGTATCAAAAAGAGCCAGTGTGGGGTCACTTAAGTACCTCCCAGGGGCTCTGATTTCCTTACCCTCAGGTGCTGTAAGTCGTGTAACCCTCATTCCAGATGATATTACTATTCCTACTACACAGAAGCCAGAGGCCATCAATGTGAAATGACTTGTCCAAAATCCTGTAGGCTAATTTTCTGTCCCTCCTCCCTGTTTCTCTCCCTTCTTCCTTTTCTCTTCTCTTCTCTTCTCTTCTCTTCTCTTCTCTTCTCTTCTCTTCTCTTCTCTTCTCTTCTCTTCTCTTCTCTTCTCTTCCCTCCCTTCCCCTCCCCTCCTCTCTCCTCCCCCCCTTCCATCTCTTTTCTTCTTTCATACTTAGCATACCTAGCACTGGACAGAGGTAGTCATGCAATCCTGGTAGGCAAGATAATAGAATATGAGACAATTATGGAACAATTTTAAACACTATTCTTAGGAGATGAAATGATTATGCACACAAGTATGGATCAATAGGACATGGTTCAAGGTTTTCAATTGCTCCTAACACCAGTAATAATGCCGCTTGATATCACTCAGCACTTACTAGGTGTAAGGTTTTGTGTAGTGCCTCCCCTCCATCTTCTCCAACATCTGAGAAGAAGGAACTGTTATCAAGCCTATTTTACAGATGAGTAGCCATGGCTCAGGATGGTTTATGAACTTGCTTCATTGCATAGTTAGTAAGGAGAGGAGCCAGGATTCAGTCACAAAAATTTAGTTTCAGAACCTGTGTGACCTATATGTTTAACCATTACACTAAAGTACTTTTTTTTGGGGGGGGGCACTTTTGTTCCTGTTATATCCAACTTATTTTTTTCTCTTTATTAAAGAAAGATTTACTTTTCTGTTCTGAAGATCAAACTCAGGGTATTGTGCATACAAGTCAGGTGCTCTACCACTGAGGTACATCCTCAGCCCAATTTGTTTATCTTGAATTATCATTTGAAAGACATGTTCTACTAAGGTTACAAAGTTGAGAGAATGGAAGAAATGTAAGGCAGGAAAATCCAAATTTATTGAGCATTTACACAAGGAATCACATTGCCCATCTTTTAGCCTCAGAACCACTTCTCAGTGTACGTAGGATTATCCTTATTTTGATTGTTAAGCAACTTATGACTCAAAAAGGTCACATGCTCAAGTCAAAGTCACCAAGCTGCTTAACAACATCAAACCTCAAGTGTAGATCTACCTGACTCCTAAGCCTTGTTCTTTTGATTGGCTATTGAAAACCAATAGTAAAAGACAGTATTTGTGGAGGGCAAATGTAAAATCCTACAGTGAGCTATGAAACAGCAGTTACCCAAAATTTGCATGATCTAGTTTATTAATATTTCCAACCCAAAAGATCTTGGGATCTGAGCTGATAGTGAAGCATCATGAATCTACATGTATCAGTTGGGATGCTCATGCAGTCTCAGGTGGCGTGACCAGATCACAATGGCCTGGAAAGAGAATGCTCCTACCACTTTGCATGCTGCTTGTACCAAATGGGGACAACAGTGGTGCATTCTGGGTGCCACATTTTATACGAAGCTTTGGCAGGTGACACTGTATATATCCAGAAGAAAGCAGCCAACTAGTAACAAAATACATACAGTCATGTACACAAGCGTGGATTATTTCATGAAAGTGAAACAAGTGGGAGGACCCCAAAGTAGCTGAAAGCCATCTTCAATTAGCTGAGGAGCTGCTTCTATGTGGAAGAAATGCTTCTTACTTTGTGTATAGCGCTAGAGGACAAAAAACTGTGATTGGAAGAAGGCAGCCCTAGATTAATAGATTAAAAACCCAAAGAGGACTTCCCATCTTGCATATCTTTTTGGGTGCTGAAATGCCAAGCCCACTCTGCAGGCATTGTAGGTGCTCAACACATATATGTTGAAGTGACCTACATATGTCACCAGGCAAACAGCAAAGAGATTGTCTTGTGCGCAGAAGCACGGTGGCCACCTGTCCTGCCTGAGATGGTGATCCCTGGGCCTGGACCCCCTCCACCTTCCACCCCACACATACACCTGCTTCTTCCCAGTCACTCTTGAAGGGAGGTTCCCCTGCTGAGGGACTTCACTCTTGAGAAACCACGTCCTCTGTCCTCTCGTGATGAAGCCTGTTGTCTCCCTCAGCTCACTCAAGGGAGGACAGTCACCCATTTCCTACTGCTTCTATCTCTAGGACCCCTGCTGTCCTGTTCCCATGGCACTTCTCTGAGGGCTCCCTTCTGATACTCTCCACTGGTTCCTCCTATGACAGCTGCCTGCTGCTTGGATTAGGGGTTCTACACTTGGCACGCGTGGTACTGTTTGCTGTCCCCAGGATGCCCTGCCCACTGAGCACTCATCTGACCTGTGCGTTCATCCAGCCCTCTTTGCCATCTCTTGAGCTGTTATGTTCCTCACTGTCACTGGGCCTCATAAGGTCACTGTGAGCTCAACCCGCCTGTCCTCCTCCCCTTTGTGTGTGTTCCCCTCCTATACTTAGCTTCCTCAGTGTCACTGCCTTCCACCCACTGCAAGTCTTCACCTCTCCAGCCTCTGTCTCATCAGTAGCTCTTGTCCTCGGCACCACTTTTAAGTTTCTCTTGGAGTTGTCACTAGCATTGATCCCATTGCTTCTGTGTGACTCAGATCTTAATCTCGACCTTGGACTATTACAGAGGCCCTCTAATTGGCTTCCCTCACTCCCTTCTCCCTTTTACTCCAGCTCAGCCTTCCTCTTGCCACTCAAGCTTTTGCTCTATATATTTTGCAATGCAAGGATCAAACCGGGACCTCAGACATGCTAGACAGGCATTCTACCACTGAGCTACATCCTAAGCCTTCTTTTTCTCTTTAAAATTGTTTTCTGCAGTAGTGGGAATTGAGTCCAAAGGTGCTCTTCCAAATAGATGCATCCCCAATCATGTTTACTTTTAGACAAAGTTTACTGAATTGCCTAGGCTGTGTTCAAATTTCTGATCCTCCTGCCTCAGGCTCAGGAAGGTAGGATTATGCATGTGTGCCAATGCTGGACTTCTTTCCTCTTTAAGAACTTCCGAAGCATCAAGTATGGTGGCACATGCCTGTGACCTCAGCACGCTTCGACGCTGGGATAGAATGATAACAACTTCTGATGTAGGCTGGGCAATTTAGCAACTTAGGAAGACTACAGCTCAGACTGAAGACTTGGAATTCAGTTCCCAGTACCAAATAAATAAATACTCCATTGTGCACATACCTGTAATCTCAGCACTCAAGAGGCTAGACAGGAGGAGGAATCTGAGTTAAGGCTAGTGTCGAATACAGGGTGAGACCTTTTCCTCAAGAAACCTCTGATAATTACTTGAGTATAAATTCCAGATTTTTAGCTATAAATGAAATTTTCCTGAAGTACAGCTGCAGCCTACCTTATCGATCATTTCCAGCCTCTCCCAGATAGGTCGATTTGTTCCTTTTTTTGTTTGTTTGTTGTTTTTTGAGATGGGATTTTACTATATAACCAGACGAGCCTTAAACTCACTGTGTTGCCCAGGCTGGCCTCAAATTCACAGTGATCCTCCTGTCTCAGCCTCCCGAGTGCTGGGATTACAGTGTGCATCTCCATGCCCAGCAAGTCACATCTCTTTTCTCTGAACGTAGTTTTCCTATTCATAGCCTTTTCCCCTTTTTTAGTTCATTTCCCTGTGGGGAAAAAGCCTTAGGCAGTTTATTTGCTTCTTCTTCAGTTCCAAATCCAAACTTCAGTGCCCCTGGGAAGAGAGGTCCTATTATTCCAAATCAGGAGCTTGGGGGACACATCAAAACAATAGTGATGACAATTATTTTATTTTATTTTATTTTATTTTATTTTATGGAGTAAAAACAAAAACAAAAGCAAAAAAAGGGACCAAAGACAGAAACAGAATAACATACGATAATACATCAGATACAGGTTTTAAAAATAAGAATAGCAAATTAACAATTGTTATGTGTTTTTATCATCAAATCTGTTGCTAAGATTAACAGCTATCAGCACGCAATATTAGACAAATAATGGAACATTAATGGTTTCAATAACCCTTAAGTTTTTCCTTGTCTATTTTACTTTTTAAAAAAGTTATTTTAAAGACAGTGTAGTAATAATTGATAAGACATTGGAAATCGTACATAAGATAAGAGGTATTCAATTTTTTAAATACAAATTTTGTTTTTTCCCGCAGTGCTGGAGATCAAACTCATGACTTTGTATATTCTCGGCAAATGCTGTAGTGTTAAACGGGCTGCATCTCCACCAGGATTTGGATATTGTATTAGTTACTTTTTACTTGTTGCTGAGACAAATACCCGACACTCAAAATGAAGGAAGGAAAGGTTTATTTAGCTCACAGTTTTTGGAGGTTTCAGTCCATATTCGGCTGGCCCAAGGCTGAGTAGAACAGAGCAGAGAGCATCCAGTTCATGGCGGCGGAACAGCAACAAAATGGCAGCAGAGGTAGCCAACCAAACACGGCAGCAGAGCAGCAGCAATAGCTCGAGCTCCATTCTGTCTCTCTGTCTCTCTTTATATTACCTTCAGGCTCTCCACCTTAGCTCCCGCCCTAGGCTACACCCATAATCCCAGAAGTACTTCCACCCATAATCCCATCAGTGCTAAAACCCATAATCCCAGGGATCAGAGATCAAGTCTCAAACTCTAGAAGTCTCCACCCAATGACTACATGAGGCTTTGGGGAGACAACTAGACATGAACCATAACAGATATGATACTTAAAGCAATGGACTGGATTTGTAATCATAAAGGAACAAACCGAAGCAACTTGAAAAGTTCAGAGATCAGGAAGGCCCCAGCAAGAGACTGAAAGGGATGAGGTAGGAAACAAGCCAGTGTGGTGTGAGGGAAGCCAGAACAGAAAGCATTACAGTAAGGGCATGGCCAGCTGTAACCAGAGCACGCTGCGAGGGTGAGATGAGGACTGGGGACTGGCCACTGGCCCCTGGCCATGGGGTTGGACATCACAGAAGTCACTGTGACCTTTATAGGTGTATTCTCAGTTGCACTATGGGGCAAATGTTGTTGGGATGGCCTCTGAGAAATAGGCAGAGATGAGAAAGTAGATGCTTGTCAGAGGGGGAAGATTGGATATATGAAAATATTACGGCTTAGTAGAGAGGATTCTATGAACTGGTCAAGAGCTAAAGCACATGCGTGAGTTATCTTGAAAGAATCCCCAAGGAGAAACAAGCATGAGGTTCTAGGGTGCCAAGCGTTTCTTAAATTTCAGAGTAGAATTGCCTGTGCAATAATACTCATCTAGGGAGGGGTCTGTATGAGTTTTTCTATTTTTCTCCCCTCCATGCAGGACTTCTCAGAGGGGACTCCAAGGAACAGAAGCCTTGGGGAAGAGCTGTGAGTACAGGATCTTAGTGTAGAATGTTCAGAGAACATTTCCAAGCACCTGCTGCTCCTGTGTGGGGCTGTGGAGAACCCGAGTTAGTCAGCTTCTCATTACCATGACAAATGGTATTGCAGAGGGGTGCAGCAAAGGAGAGCTGGGCTCTCCATGGCAGCCAGGAAGCAGAGTGGGAGCCCGAGGGAGGGGCTGGGGACAAGATCCCCTCTTCAGAAGCATGTCCCTGGAGACTGTTACCCTCAGTGGGGCCCTCTTGCTAATGGCCTACCCAGCTACGACTTGTCAGGGGATTAATCCAGGCACAGCCTACGCCTCACCTCTGAACATTGCTGCATTGGGAGGCAAGCCCTCAGTCCATGAGTCTTTGGGGAACACTTCACATCGAAAGCACAGCAGAAGCCTAGAGGGCTGGCGCTCATCTTTTTTGGTTGCTGGGCAACACAGGAAAAACTGGACCCATCCAACTAAGCATCCTTGAAAATGCTGTATTTTGAAATATTTACATGAAAATCTTATAGTGAAATAATGAGAAGAGCTAAGTGGCTACCTAAATTTGATAAATAGGTTGGCTTATTGTCAATCCCTAAAATAAAGGGCATGAGAAATGAAGACTAAACATTGGGCAGAACAAACTGAAGATTTGCTTTTGTGCTAAGTGATATTCCTCAAAGAGTCAAAGTTTCCGAAGGTGCTTGGTGCAGATCCCATCTAGAAAGTGTTTTTACTTATTAGATTGTGGACAGTCTAGTGCAGCATCCCCTCTTCCTGCGTGTTATGCTTAGCTCATGTCAGCTGGATTAGGAAAAGACCATTATATATGCAAATTCCACATGTATGTGAAGACATCGATCTTCATCCTCTTTTGTTAACTTCAAATTGGGACAGTAAAGTTTTTGGCCTGAGCTGTCCTGTGTGTGTGCAGAGGATGGGAACTTGCTGAAGAGGAGCAGGGCCGGGCAGTAGGAACTAAGGAAGGGGTTCAAGCCTAGATTTTCAAGAGCTTTGACTTGAGAAGTGTGTGAACATTTTAGTCTTTGTTATTTCTTTTAAGCAATACATTTTTCACTTTAAAATGTAAGGGGCCAGGGAGATAGCTCCATGGCACAAGTGTCTGCCTGGCAAGTGTAAGGTCATGAGTTTGAACCCCAGTCCTGCAAAATAAAATAAAATAAGGGCAGCATACACCTTAATAAGCATATTTACCTAAAGTAATAAATGAAAAATGAAAACCAAATCAGCCATGGCACCTGTAAAATGAAGCGGCATTGAAGTAGGCATTTCATCGCCAGCTCCCTTGGTTCCTTTCCTGCCTAGTTTATAAAATGATGATAGGTGTTACTAGTATTTCCATTATAAAAAGTATTGTTGAGCCAGGCGTGGTGGCTCACGCCTGTAATCCCAGCACTTGGGAGGCTGAGGCAGGAGGATTGGTGCGAGTTCGAGACCAGCCTGGGCTACAAAAGTGAGCGCAGGACCAGCCTCAACTGCATAGCGAGACCCTGTCTCAAAAACACACACACAAAAAAAGTATTGTTACTGGAAGTTAGAGAGTCTATTTTCAAAGACAAAGATGTCTTTGAAAGACAAGCATTATACACAAATGAGGTATTACTTAGCTTTTCCTTTTTAGTACCCTTAAATAAGAATGAGGTGAAAACTCTGCTTTAAGCAATATCCATCAGGTAAATAATTATTGGTGAGTGAAAAACCAACAAACTCCCTCCAAAAACTTGGTTTGTGCAGCTCAGCCTGTCTGTGCACAAAGCAAAAATGCTGAGGTGCAGCGTGTTGGGCACTGCTGTCTTTTCTCTCCTCGCTGCTCTAATTACAAACTGAAGACAGCTGAGCCTTTTGGTCCAGGCACAATGTGCATTTGGAAGAACCCAGAGAGCTGGAAGGATTGCATTTTAGAAATGTTTCTACTCCTCAGCCCTTGTGGTGAGCCTTCCTGTTGACTTAAGACCTCAAGGAGTGATTGGTTTCTGTTTATAATCCTGGCTCTTAGCAGAGGCAGAGCTGTTCTAGGAACCTTTCAGGTGAGTGACCTCCCATGCCTGTGTGCACTCACGAGCAAGCTCCCAGGCTGGAGATTTTGTGTCTTCTTGGAGAACAGCAACCCATAGTAGGAGAGGTAGGCCTTTGGAATAAGTGTGGAGGGTTGTTATAGATGTCAAAACCTTTCCTTTGTATCATGAGCACCTGAGAACAGAACAATGTCCTGGGAGAACCAGGTAAGAGAGTAGGTGGTGATATATCTATCTGCCCAGCATAATTGTATCTGGCCTCCTTATGTCTATACAATAGCTTTGGCTAATGGCTTCCTCGATCCCATTCTTGCACTGCTCCTGGCCCACTTCCCTTGTCCAAGCCCTGTACAGTGTCCATTTGTTATGTCTTGGCTCACCTTCACACCCCAGGACCAACCTTCAGCCCTGCTCACCGTTACGGTCATTTGTTTTTCACCTGACCCATTTATTTTGACTCTGGATTTTGCTCTCCGAGAGGCTCCCTGCTTGCATAGCTGACTGGCCAGCTGCAGGGCCAGCTGCCTGTTCCAAACAAAAAGGTGAATAACTTTGTCTCACTTCCCTCTGGCTACCCTCATCACATGAGCCGTGACAATAGGTGGGAGACAATGGCAGGGTGAGAACTGTGTCCAACTAGATTGGACCATGTGTAGGTCATTTCCTTGGTGGACTGTTCAGAGAGGTCAATCATACCTTCCTGCTTCGCAGCAACCTTGGGCCAGGAGCCTGTGTGGTCCTCAGAGACCAATGAGGAGAACAGAACAGGCAGATTTGCTTGACTTTACAGTTTTGGCCAAGGGCAGCACTGATTGTTGGACCGCTGTCCAACACACAGGCCATGTCTCCTCAGAGTACCACCATACAGTCATTTGCACTAATACAAAGGAGCTAATGGACCCTAAAAGCCCCTTTAACATGGGCCTTTTATGAGGTCTCAACTTCCCTGTCCTTGGGAAGAAGGTCGAGGAAGTATGTTTTCTTTCTTTTTATTTTTTAAAGACAGGGTCTCATCAATAGGAAGGTGGGTCATGCCCACACACTGTGCTCTGTATAACTATTGTGAGGACAATGTGCACTGTGTCAACTGTTAAAAAGAAAAGAAAAAAAATAATGTTTATTGAAAGTGTCAATGTTTAATTGTTTGATCAATCTTATACATGGATATCTATTAATCTAAACTGATCCGATGATGAAAATATGTAATATAACCATTGTTAAATTTTTCTGGTTTTGAAATTCTGTACTATATGTAAATAAATAAATAGATAGATAGATAGATAAATTTTTAATTAGAATTGATAAAACTCAAAAAAATTAAAAAAAAATTAAAAAAATAAAGACAGGGTCTTCCTGTTTAGTTGAGATGGGCCTTGAATTCATTATGTCCATATGCCAGGCTGGCCTTGAACTCACAGCTATCCTCTTGCTTCACCTCCCAAGAGATAGGATTACAGGTGTGTGCCACCATGCCCCAGCCTCAATTGCCATCTCAGAGAGCCCTGGGGGCAGGGCCAGTGTGACATGCAGGGGATCAAACCCTGGTCCCTGCTCTTACCAAAGCAGGTGCTTAGCCCACTGAGCAATCTTGCCAGCCCTTTGCCAGATCTTTTGACAGCATTTACCTTTGTTGGTCATGATTTTTTCACCTTATCTTCCGTGATAACTCATGCTTGTTGCCCTTCTGTCTCTCTGGCTGGAATTTGCCGCTGTGTTTCTCAGGGATCCTTTCGCTGTCCTTTCTTTGAGTGCTGATGTTCTGCTGGGTTTCTTCTGGATTTTTTTCTGTGCCACACCACCCCCAGGTATCTTACTCATCCCATGAATTCCATTGTTCTAAACCTCCAGATCTAACTGCTTACTGCTGCTCTGCAAATGTTTCCCAGGCATCAAAAACAGACAAGGCCAAGGCTGAGTGTGTCACCGTCTCCCCCACACATCTCTTCTATCTTGTATTCACATTTCTGCCATCTTGGTGAGTGATATCACTACCCACGCTGATGTCCAAGTCCAGAATATGATTCCCAGCCTTGACTGTTCCCCTCAGCTCCAGCACACAATCAATCACCATCTCAGCAGGCCCTCCCCAGCACAGCATAGCTTTCTGTGTTTGGGGTCTTCACATTTTTGGCCCTTCCCTGATGTTACAGTTTGTGTCTAAGTGTCCCCCCAAAGGCTCATGCTGTCATGGGATTATTCTGGAATTTGTAATTGATTATTGTGGAAATAGGTGCTGCACCTCCCCTGGGGCAGGTGATTAGCATTTCAATGTAAGATAGGAAGAGAAGTTAGCTGCTTGAGCTGCTGCTAGCTCTCATTGCACTCTTGCTCTTAGCTGCCACCATGAAAGGTTGCCCTCTCCCATGTGCCACTCTGCCTTGGAACCAGTTGAATATGGACTGAAACCTCCAGGAACTGTGAGCTAAATAAACCTTTCCTTCCCTCATTTTGAGTGCTGGGTGTTTGTCCCAGCTAGGAGAGAAGAGTAACTAAGACACCTGACCACTCTGGCTAGTGCTCTCTGAACTGCTTTCAGGGCGCAGATAATCAGAATGTATAGTTTGTCTGCTGCTTTCCAAGTATGCATGTGCTGCGACTTCTAGCTCAGATATGATGCCTACCTCTTTGCAAGAATAACTCACACCTTATAAGTCTCTGTGTAAAAGTTACCAGTTTCTTGTTTTCCTTTTTCTCTTTATCACACTCTAGGTCCACAGAGCTGGCTGTGTTTACCATCTTTACTTATGTATTTCTAACACCAAAGAAATATATAGTACAAAATAGATATGTGATAAATGAATGAATAATTTCCAATCAAAGGGTACAATTGGGTGGGTTTTTTTTTTTTCCTATAGTATCCGGGATTAAACCCAGGGCCTTATCCTCCTAGTTACATTGCCAACCTTTTACATATTTTATTTTTGAAACAAGTCTCAAAAAATTGCCCAGGCTAAGCTCAAACTCAGATCTTCCTGTCTCAGTCTTTCAGGGTGCTGGTGTTACAAGTGTGCACCACCCTATCCTACCAAATAATATTTTACTGAACAAAAACTTATCAAGTTCCTATAATATCAAAGAGATTTAAAGATTAAAAAATATTTAGAACAATCTACCAACATTAGAATCATGAACAGAGAGTAGCAGTGTAGACACAAATTTCGAATCTGTCCTTTGTGTGCTTCTTTTCCAGAATTCAGTGGCCAGATTCCGAACCATGCCCTGTGGTCACCCATGCATGTTGCCCTCCTGACTCTCCAGAAGCAATGGGACCCATAACTCATGCCTGAGACCATGCGGATTGGCACAAGGTAAGTACTGGCATTACAGCTTTTTCTCCATAACTTTTTTCAAGCAATACTATCCTTGTTAAACAGTATTTTATAAATCTCTGGAATAATCATCAGTTGTGACTACTTCTGGGAAACTCAAGATGTTTTTTGTAGTTTGAATATCCTATGGTGTGAAGAAAACAGGAAGTCTCCTGAAGAGTTATCCCAATTTTCATTTTGTGCTTTACAACTAAATTCTTCATTATCACTTCATTAATTTGTTTCTAAAATGACACCACATCTTAAAAAAGAAGATTTTGAGAAATTGGAAAGACTTACTACCTGTGTTGGTCAGCTTTCCATTGCTATGACAAAAATACCTGAGGTAAAGAACATAAAGGAGGAAGGCATTATTATGGCTCACAGTTTCAGAGTATCAGTCCATGATCAGCTGGCTTCATTGCTTTAGGCTTCAATGAGGCAGGAACCTCAGGGCATGACAGAGGAAAGCTGCTCAGTTCATGGAAGCCAGGAAACAGAGGGGCAGTAAGATCTATCAAGAGACTGAGAAGGGGCAAGAGTCACACTGCACCCCTCAAAGGCACTACCTAGCCCCCCACAGGGCACATCCCCTTAATAGCCCATTCAGAGAGGAGCACATTAGTGCATTGATCCGTGAATGAGCTCAGCACCCCGATGCTCCAGTCGCCTGTTGAGGCTCCCTCTCTGCACACTGTTGCACTGGGGATCGGTCCCTGCATATGGGAGTGTGTGGGGGACACTTTGTACTTCAGCCACAACTTTGTCCACTTTGGGTCACGTTTTGGCCAGATCCACACCAAGACTTCAGGATGTGTGTGGGACAGTCAAATCTTTTTTTTTAGTGGTTGCCCTGGAAAGTACACCAACGACCTTCACATTGAGCTGTATCCCCAGCCGGTTATTTCTGAGATACATTGCTGTTAAGTAGCTCAATTGCCCAACCTGCACTTAAGTTGTGATCTTTCTCTTCCCAGAGTGCTGCAACTCACCCAAAACAACTCTGCTTTACCCAAATAACCTAAACACAGCCTTTTCCTCCATCCCACCATCAAACTTCTCCAGGCTCTTGCTTTTGTTCTTAATAACATTTAATGTCATTTACTTATTTTTTTTAAATTGTCTTTCTCCTGTCCTAGAATGTAAGCTTCAGGAGGGCACAGGGTTTTCTTGTTCAGCACTATGTGCTCAGTACATCAAGCAGTACTTGAAAGGCACTTGGTAAATATTTATTGATTGGATGAAAGATTACTTTGAAAAGGTGTTTTGTTAGGAGGCTGAAGCACACTAAGGTCTCTAAAGATCTAGTTAAGGTATGATATGATACACTGTTCCCTTAACAATTCTGTCAATCACCCAGATGGTAATATTGATGAATATGTCCAATAAGTTTACTGGGGATACATAACCAGAAAGATAACAAACAAATAGGAGGATGTAATCAGGATTCTTTCCTCACAGATCCTAATAAAATGTAACAATGAATCATATCTAACAATATAAGCAGATGAGCACAAGTCTAAAGTGCTGGAAGAGCCTCCAATTCAATTATACAAGTACAGGGTGGAGGCGTAGTGGCTTACCGCTGCACACGTCAGACAGAGCTAGCCTCTTGTTGACTGTGAGTGTAGGGTGACTCATCACAGCATGATGTGGCTCCCAAAAAAACTCATCTTCATATTATTAGAAATATAGTGTTCCAGAGGGAAACCAGTTCTCTAGTACTGGCTGGGTATCCAACCACATTTACCTTGGTGTTTGAATTCTGAGTTCCACACATTCAGAGATATCAATGGACAGATTATTCAAAAAGAGCAAAATGGATAATAAAACACCTGGTAAAATGTTATTTAGAAATAGCAGAAAGATCTAAGGTTATGTGGGGTTGTGAGGGCAGAGGTTGACGACTAGCAGAGGGAGCTGCCTTCCCAAGTCTGAAGAGTTGTCCTGCAGTGGAAAGGTTAGATTTCTTCTGAGTAATCCTGAATGATGGATTGAGGACCAACACATAGACAATGTAAGCATGTATACTTCAGCCCTCTAGAATTTATCCACAATCCTATTTACCTAGCAGCCAAATGGACAATCACAGGAAGTTGTAAATGCCCTGACTTTGGTGGGATGATGTTTGGCAGTTGGGCAGACATGTACTATTAGTTGGACGAATGTGTAGTAGAAGTTCAGACACAGAGCTAAAGAAATAGGGAGAGGAAGGTTAATCAAAATAGCAAACTATTATGGTGTATGTTTAGTTGTCCCCCAAAAGCCTCATGTGATCATGGGGCAGGAACTTCTAGAGCTTGAGACTTGCCTCATGATCCCTGGGATTATGTGTTTCAGTACTGATGGGATTATGGGTCTGAGTACTTCTGGGATTATGGGTGTAGCCTAAGGTGGATACACTGAGGCAGAGAGACTGAATGTAATAAAATATATAGAGAGACAGACTCTTGCTGTTGCTCTGTTGCCCTGTTTGGTTGGCTGCCTCTGTCACCATTTTTTTTTTTTTTTTTTTTTTTTTTTTTTTTTTT
>PVJA010013421.1:0-16249 GCA_004027025.1 Myocastor coypus
AAAAAAAAGAAAGGGGAAAAGAAAAAAAAAGTAATGTTGATTTAAAAGTGTTAATGTTTAATTGTTTGATCAATCTTATATACCTATATGTATTAATCTAAACTGATCTGATGATGAAAATATGTAATATAACCATTGTTAAATTTAAACAATAAAAATATTAAATTAAAAAAAGAATAAAGTGCCCAGAGATAAAAAAAAGAAAAAGAAAAAAAAGAAACATAAAGGTATAAATATCCTAAACTCATGTGTTTTATTTCTTCATTACCAATATTTGCTTCTCCAGGTCACATGAGTAGTACTGAATGATAATTTTTCTTATTAGCTACTGGTGGAAAGTTAAGATTTTAAACTTGTTAAAAGCTTAAGTAATTTAATGTACTTTTGCTTTAATGATAAGTCAGCAAACATTTATTATTGATAAGGCTATTGGGTTTTTTTTAGTAGTCAGGAAGATAAAGTAGGAGAACCTCAGGTTTGAGGCCAGCCTAGGCTACAATGTGAGTTGAAGGCCAACCTGGTGACACCCTATCTTAAATCAATGACCAGCCTTCTGAGTCAAGTGTAGTGGCATATACCTGTTAATTCCAGCTACATAGAAGGCAGATATAAGAAGATTATAAGTTTAAGCTAGTATGGGCAATTCGCAAGACCTTGTCTCATAAATAAATAGCTGAATTCAATCTCCAATATCAAAAAAGGGACAAATTTTCTAAAATTGATAATTTGAACTTCATTAAGATTGAAACCTTTTATACTGATACTATCAAAAATAAAAAATATGAGTTTGATCCCTGGTACCACCCAAAAAAGAAAAGAAAAGAAGCACAAGTACAACCCATAGAACAGGAGAAAATGCCTGCACATTATATATCTGGTAAGGGACTAGTATCCAGAATATACAAAGAACTCATACACTCAATAATAAAAAGACAACCTAATTTTAAAATAATCAAGAGATGTGAATATTTAAAGAGGGTATAAAATGGCCATAAGCACATGAAAATATATTTGACCTTACTAGTTAGCATGGAGGTGCAAATCAAAATCATATGATACTCTTCAATCCCCTAAGTGGCTATAATAAAAAAGGTGGACAAGTACAAGTGTTGGTGAAGATAGGGAGACACTGGAACCTTTGTACATTACTGATAGGATGTAAAATGGTACAGCTGCTTTGAAAAATTTTGGCAGTTCCTCAAAACTTTAAAAATGTTACTAACCAGGAGCCCGGCAGGATGGCTCAGTGGTCTAAAGCGCCTGCTTGGGAAAGCTTGAGTGGCTTCAGGGACTGCGGTTCAATCCCTGGCACCACATGCTGTGCCAGCCTGCCCTTGGGACGGGCTGAGCTGGCCATAAAAATGAGTGAATAAACAAACAAAGGTTCTGAAACAAGAAAATAAATAAATAAAAAATGTTGCTAACCACATACCCTGGCAATTCTAAAAGAACATATGTCCACATAAAAACTTATATATGAATATTCAAAACAGCATTATTCATAATAGATAAAAAGGTGAGAAAAATATAAACATCTATCAGCTGGTGAATGGATAGATGAAATATATTATGGTATATCTTTATTGGAATATTATTCAACCATAGAAAGGCATAAAGTATTGATATACGGTATAAGAGATGAATCTTGAAGTCATACAGAATGGAAGACACAAATGGCCATATATGTTTCCATTTGTAGGAAATATTTAGAATAGGTTAATATTTAGAATAGGTATCTCTGTATCAACCAGATAGAATGGCTTGGGAATGATAAAATTAGAGAAGCTGAAGGAGTTGTCTCATCAGTGCCTGCCTTAGTTCCCACAGATCATAAACTTTCCAAGTCCCTCTCTTCTCCCTGTGGTACACTTCTGTGATATGAACGCTTACTTGAATGTTCTCCATGTTGTGCTGAGGATTCCAGGCTTTGTGAGGAAGATGTAGCCAAAGATGCTGGCTGAGTGTTCTCAGCCAGTGCTGTGTTACCTCCTGTAAAATGCTGTGCAGAGCCTGAGAACTGGGTCAGAACTCTATCATATGGAGCAGAACTTCCTGTCACGTTGGCAGGTGTCTTGCTGTTGGTCAATAGCCACTGTGCTGTGCTCCCTTCACCTCTGGTGAAGGGAACTGACTTAGATGCAGTCTCAGTGAGAGGCATGGCACTCTTGCTTTCTGCTTCCAGGGTATTAATAAGCTGATGGCTTCCAAAAGCTATAAAATAATATAGAAAAAAATTCCATGGCATCTATATGAAAATGATCACTCAACAACTAAGAAATGAGTCCTTGCTAAGGAAAAATTCCCTTTTCTAAAGAATCATATGTAGAATTTATTATATGTATCACCTAGACATGCATTATCATGTGCTAAACAATTACTTTAAAACTTCAGTCTGAAGAAGAAAGGAACACTACAAGTTAATAAACAAAGGACTTGAAAAGCATATACAAATATCAGAGTAACTTAGAAGCTTGAATATTTTATTCTCTTGCCCATGGAAAGTAATTCAAGGGAGTATGTTATTCCCACCAACAAGTAAGTTCATAAATGTAGTATAGAGAGCACTTTTTAAAAATAGCTGTTACATTAATGAAAATTATTCTAATTATAAAGCATAGTTAAAAAAAAAAAGATCAACTGTAGAAACTAAACCAAACCATGAATTTGGGAACTATGTTTATATCTATACATTTGTAGGTATGATCTATACACAAAATCACTAGAAGTAGTTGTAAAGTGTGGGCCAATTATTTTGAAAATAATTTTGTAGAGCAAAAAGAACATGCCTGCATTACTTAAACCCTCTAAGCCTTCACTTCCTCTCAGAGCAGGGAAGAAGACACCTGTCCAGTTAACTTCACTATGTTCTTACCAAGATGAAAATCAATGCAATGATGTAACTTATCAAGTAAAGGTGCTGTTATCAACAAAGAGCTCACTTGTGCTTGAGGATTCTAAATGGTCTTGCTGAGGACTCTTAAGAAAAATAAGCCATTTAAAAATTCCCTAATGCTGCCGGGCATGGTGGTGCACACCTGTAATCCCAGCACTCAGAGAGGCTGAGGCAGGAGGATCGGTGCAAGTTCGAGACCAGCCTGGGCTACAAAAGTGAGCTCAAGGCCAGCCTGAACTGCACAGTGAGACCCTGTCTCAAAAAAAAAAAAAGAAGAAAAAAGAAAAAAAAAAAATTCCCTAATGGATCAAGTAAAGAGAGAGTACTTACTTGGGAAATCATTTTGCTTATGTACAGAGGTAAGATCAAATTCTTTTTCTGTAGACTGTTTAATGAATTCTTCATCTGCTGGATTCTTGGTTATGCTACTATTTTTTTGCAGTTCTACTACAGAGAGTGAAGGGTGGACTATGGCTGAAGCTGTGGTGAATTTGGCATCTTCAGGAAAAGCCTCCATCTTGTTTACAGGCCTCAGATTTATAGTCAAAGCCTGGAGATCCCTTGGGGCACCATCAGTGAATGTAGTGGCAACGTGCATACTCTTTATCTGGCTGACTGATGGACTTTGGGAAACACTGGAGTTCACTTCCTGTATGCTTTCAGGAGCTAAAATAGAAGAAAATATGCTTTAAAACTATTCAAAATTTAAGAAAATCAAATGTATATCTAGATACAAATAATGTTTATTATATTTTGGTATATAAATTTAAAGATGGAGTTGTCCTAATTTTCAAGGAGCTGAGTGGCAAAGGGCCCTCATTAGCACAAGGGAAGGCTTTGTGTATAACCTAAAAAGAATACAGTACAATGCAAGACAAATGTGCTATTTTAAAATTATTTATTTATTTATTTGGTACAGATTCTCACTTATGCAGCTCAGACTCACGGTGATCCTCCTGTCTGGGATGATAGGCATATGCCACCATGCCCAGCTTTGGTGGCCGGCATGGCACATCTGGGGTTCTTGCCAGGCAGACACTTCGACCCACCAGCTATTTCCCCAGCCCTTTTTGGTCTTTAAAAAGGAAGATGAAAACCTCTTCCACTCTATTCCCTATTACATCTTAAGCAGGACAAGCAACTGTGACAAGGCATTTGTTGTTTAATTTTAGCTATGTAATCCTTTTGTTCATCTTATTATAGATTAAAATCCAGTCGATAAAAGCCAGGCCACTACAGGGACTCCAATCCCCTGGTCACCACTAGGGAAGGTGAAGCAAGGGAGAAAGTCCTAAGGTTCTGCAGAACCTAGGACACTAGTGACCTAGGACAAAATTTTCCAATCCTATCACCATTAAAGGCTCTTTATTATTCTCCAATGCATGATCACCATAAATCTGTTTCTGATGACTAACGAAACTCATTCATTAACAGAACTTCTAACCAGCAGAAGGTACGTCTTACCACTTTACAAATTTTATTTAAGCCTACCCAAAAGTAGATAGGCTTCATTATTATACTGAGTCTCATTAAATTTTAGGGATCAGTTCTAACCAATATACTATATATATCAGGGAGTCCACCGAAAGATCAAGAACTCCGTACTGGAAATGGTTTTCTGATCAATGGATAGCAGTCATTGGATAATTGTGAAAGACCTTATGAATTATATGCCACTGGTCAAAATATGTATAGTCTGCTTTCACATTATGGTGGCTTCCTTCTATGAAGACATTTCCAAAGGATGTCCTGAGAGTCAACCTCCAAAAGAGCACATTAAAATGTTAATTCCAAGGGAATGTGGGTGTAGCTTGGTGGTACAGCATTTGCTTAGCATATGTGAGGCCCTGGATTCAGTACATAGCACTGAAAAAAAAGGAAAAAACCTCATTCCAAACACGAATAAAGTGCAGGAAAAGTTGGTGAGTGGGAAGCAACATGGCAGGCAAAAAGAGAGTGCCTTTTTAAAAGCTAAAAATAATAAAGCACTCTAAATTGATATAATGAAAGACTTTGAGATGTTAATTATGACACAGAAAAGGAGAAGGGAAGTTGTCACTGTAAATCATTCCCTGAAGAGCAGTCTTGTGTGCAGTTGTGACCAAAAACACAAATAAATTTTAGCTATAGTTGGAGAGAGAGAAAACACAGGAAACAAAGGCTTCCTCTTATTCTTACATAAAATCATAGTCCCTAGCCAGAAATGGTTGCACTCACCCACCCATAATCCCAACACTCGGAAAGACTGAGGCAGAAAGATAGCAAGTTCAGGTCCAGTGATTTAGCTAGACTCTGTCTCAAAAGAAAAAATTTAAAAAGGGATTAGGTATATAACATTGCCAAGGAGCTGAGTTCCATCCTCAGTAACAGACAACAAAATCCACAGCACCAACTATCTCTAAGATAGCCTGCAGTTCTAGCGTTAGATCCTAATGAGGACAAAGTGAAGATGCATGGCATCCATAGAAATGGTAACTGCAATAAAGGAATAGAAAGATTGAGGCATAGATAGAAATAGAGTTACAGATGACTCCAACCCAACCCTACCAACTTGAAAGTAAAGGGTAATCAAAAAATCACTTCAGTATAAAAAAGCATAAATATGGTTGACCAACCAAATAGCTCAGTAAATTGAAGAGTCTGTAAGTAGACGCAGGGGCTGGGGGCTTGATTCCCGGGCCCCAGGCCTGCGGGGCTGGCCCCACCTCTGAGGCACCTGAGAGGGCAATTGAGACAATGTGGTGGCACACGCCTGTAATCCCAGCTCTTGGGAGGCTGTAAACAGGTGAATCACTATGAGAGTATGAAACACCCTGTTAGAAACCACCCCACCAAAAAAAGCATGACTATGCTTCAAAATGGCACATGGAATCGACCCAAGACCTTTACAATGAGCTACATCCCCATCCCTTATTACTTTGAGACACTGTCTCACTAACTTGCCCAGGCTGGGGCTTGAATCCTCCCACCTCAGTTTTCCAGAGTGCGAATAGTTTGTATGCCTGGCTCTAAACTACTTTTAAAACATTTCATTCCTAGTAAATAGCATTATTTTATGCATTTAATGTTCCCATCAAAACAGTGGGGGTTATGCTGGATACAGGCTGGACATCGCAGGTATGCTCATTTTAGTGGTTTTGACAAGTAGCCACAAAAATAAACCACAAAAGTCACAAATGCTAAATCACAGAAGGATTCTGTTTTCCCTGACCTGCTTTATCATAAAAAGCTACCTTACTTGTCCAATTATGATTTACTAAATACATTATATATTAGTTTCATTTAATCCTCACAGTAAAAGAAAGAAAATGTATGTGAATACTGCTGAGGAGGTAATGCCTCATCATAAAATCAGGAAATATTTGGTCACACTAATCTACAATCACTACTAATGTTCCTATATATGCACTCACTAAATAAGCCTAGAGAAATTTACCACATTTTAATTCAAGTGATGAACATTATTATTATTTAACAATTGCCTTTCTTGCCCATTTCTACCCCTGAAGCAGCCACTCAAAAATGGGACAATTCTCTGAGGGCCAAGCCAGGTTCCTAGTCTTTGTAATAGAAGGTGGAAAGAATGCATACTCCTTTAGTAAAAGGACGTGGAAGTATGTGTGTCACTCTCCAACCACAACGCAAAATATGTGAGCTTCAGGCATGAATCAGAGTGCTTACCCTTGATTTGACTGCTATCTAGACTTGTCCAAAGTGTAGCTGAAGCAGCTGATATCTGAGAAAGGCAGACAAAATCTAAAATCCTCTGAGTTATTTATGCCCGCTCCCTTTACAAAGTGAAATCACCACAAAGCAATTTACCTGAACCACATTACCTCTGCTACCCACAGAAATATTTTTTTTAAGTTCAGGTCCATTATGACACCCTGAGCTCCTATTGAAAATCCATAGAAAATATCATCTTTTAAAGAACACCAGCACAATTTCCACAAAATAGGAACTGAAAGCATTTTCTATTATGGCCTTCAACATTCCCTATATAAATAATTCCTGTTAGAATTTATTGGTCCCAAAACATTTATGGCTGTGGATTAAATTGTGTGCTTTATCTGAGCAATCACTTGCCCCACCCAGCTTCCCTTTGTGTCCTGCCTTTCAGGAAGCTTATTCTAAATTTAGTGCTCAATTGCAGCCACCTCACATAATTCGACACACACATCTCTTTCCACCTTCAAAAGAGCCTCCCTCCCTTACTTTGTTTACCCCCCCACCAGTGATCAAATAGTACATGGCCATTGCAGAAAATATGCAAAGTAAAGAAAGATACAAAGCAGCAATGAATGTAAGGCAGCAGGAAAGTAATTTCAAGTAGCTTCCAGTATCTTTTAAATCATCTAATTCTGTTGCCCGGGGCTATGCCTGCCTTAATACTATAAAATGTGTAATTTATTTTCAGGAGCAAATAACTGCTAGGTATCCCAGCCTCAGAAGAGGTGCTGCCCATGCATTTCTGTGTAGAGGAAGGTAGTGAAGGAAGCCCTTCAAGGAAGCCCTACAAAGACTAGGTGTGGAATCCCACATGCTGGCCAGCAGGGTTTCTTCAGATCATCAAGCCTGAGCCCTTCATGTTTTCAGTGAGGAGTGCCATCCTCACTGTGCCAGGCTTCTAGCCCATCATCCTTGTGCCCACCTTAGAAGGACCATCACTAATCTGACGGGTCTGAGTCCTGGGCTTTTTATTATAAGATGGAGTGGCACAAGCCTTTGTTTTTCTGTAGAGCTGGTGGGTAAGGCCAGACCCACTCCACATCTGCCTTGGCAGGTGCTGCAGGCTCCCTCGATAGTCCTGCACAGTTCTTTATTATTCAGTCAGAAAGGGAGAGAAAACTCTCAAGATTTCCATTCAGGGGTGCTAGGAGGTAGACACACCTCTTTTGGTGGGCTGGCAGACTAGACAAGCCTTAAAAATCAATCTGAACTTCAGGTCATTATGCATATGTTCTCCACCCCAAAACCCTCTACAGCAACTAAGAGGATGGTCAGACTTTACATAAAACAGACTACCTAGTTCCCTAAGCAAGAGAAATTCTCAGTAAAAGACTTAGGGAATATGAAAGAGTGGAACTCTCTAAAAATTAGTACCATAAGGCTCTAGAAGGACAAATACTCAAAGAATTTAAAGGCCAATTTTTGTACTATTTAAAAACAAATTACAGGTGAATAAAGACTGAATACAGTAAAGATGAAAACATGGGTTGATTTTCAACTATGTCAATTTAAATTACAAATATTTAGATGACCCCAACTAAATTAAATATACAATTTCCTAGAAAATGCTTCCTTACCATCATTTAGTAAAGTTGGTTATAAATCACTGAACCACAGAACTTTGGAGCTATACAGGATTACAGCTTTATCTAGTCCAGCCAGTGATTATTTTAATCGTACAAAGCAGTCCCCTAAAAACATGAATCATGAATTACATCCATACCAGTGAGCAGGAAACCATATACCAAGGGTATGGAAGAAGGGCTGGCTGAATAGGCATTACAATGAGTTTTTGCTTTGATGACATAGACCCAAACTGCTGCTCTTGCAAAGTATTTCTGAAAGCTTCTGACCTACATGACGTTTGCAATGGTAATTTACGAAGCAGCCTAACTTCAGTTTCCCAAGAATGTTTCCAATCTTCTGTTCTGCGCCCTGTGGCTGAGGATGAAAAGGAGCAGCAGAACCCCTGAATAAGGACGCTGAGAAGGGGCAGTTTCTGGCATTCTCTTTGACATGACAGGAAGTGCCTTGTGCAGGGATTTGAGGACATGCTGATTTCCATTTCTCATGAACTACCTTGTTCAGAGGTAATGGGGGACCTAAAATAAGAGCTGGTCAGCATCCTCAAGGAGAGCAGAGTCTCTATGCAGGTAGGCACTGGGTGATTTGGTGCCATAAGATGCTTGGCACGGAGGACCAGAAGAAGAGAAGCTCATGGAAATGGAACCCAAGTCAGGGCTAAATGCCAAGGGGAAAGCACAGTACACCACAACAAGTGACTGACACCAGGCCTCACAAACACCTCCACTTTTCTCTGCCATTGCGGAAATGGTTTTGTAAGAATTAAGGAATAAATGATATACTGCTTACCACTTCACAAAAGTACTTTGTTTTAGTTTATATGTCAATATCTCCCCAAAGCTTCATGTACTTATAGGTGGGGCTTTGGGAAGTGCTTGGGTCACATATGTGTGTGTGTGTGTGTGTGTGTGTGTGTGTGTGTGTGTGTGGTACTGAAGTGGTCCTCTGATGGGGTTAGCATAATTCTGGGTGTGGGCAATGGATTTACTGAAGTGGGAAGACCAACACTGGGTGTGGGTAGCACCTGGAGAGGGCTTGTAGCTTGGATGGAATCAGAAGGAAAAGGAAAGTTGTGCTGCTTTCTGCCTGCTGCACCATGAACTGTTTCTCCTCCACCAGGCCCCTCCACCCTACCTCGGAGCTGGCCCACTAGGACTGAAATTTCTATTGTGAGCTAAATAAACCTCTCCTCTTTTTACTTGGGAGCATTGGGCACTCTGTCCCAGCAATTAGAAAGTAACTAAGATGCACCCTAACCCATGGCCTCTTGTGTAAGAATACACACCATTGAACATTTTGTCTTTGCATATTACTGGATAAAGGAGGGAGAAGGAAGAGGAGGCAGGCCAATGATTATCTTCCTTATATGGTTAAAGAAAACATATTTCAAACATGTACTTCACTATTGAGATAAACTGCATAGGTTGTATTTTTACCCCAAATACTTGGCAGAAGAGGAATGACATTTTTGGCTTACTGTCTTTTTCATCTTAGGCCCTATTACAGGTATTTAATAAGCCATCTACATACACATAAGGCTGTTTTGAGTGACTTTGGAGGGGTGAGCTGGGGACAAGATTACTCACATGAAGAACGTTCTGAAGAAGGAGAATAAGCTGGTGTCCTGGAGAAATGAAACGATGAGAGCTGTGGTCCTGAGGAATTTCTTTTCACAGAGAGCATGGTTGCTTCTTCTGGCTCCAAAGCAGGAAGAGAGGACTGGCTCAAAACTGAAGAGCTGGACACTTGAATGTGCACAGTCCCATCTTCTGGGAGGCCCTTCACCCCCTCCAGGAAGCCCTGCGATGTTCTGCTCTCCACATGAGAAGAGGCGATTCTTCCTTCTGACTCTGAACTACTAGATGGCCCATGAAGCCTCTCTATGGCTGAACAAGGAAAACAACAATTAAAAGTCCACCAGCAGACTTCTAAATGTCTGAATAATCTTTTAGTGGGTCAAGTCTGACTTACATAAAACATATAGACGTGAAAAGGAATTAGGAGCAGGTGTTCTCTGGAAATGAATTCCTCAACAAGAGACCACAAACTAAGATACAGATTGTTTCTGAAAGCCACAAAAAGTTTGTTTTGGGAAGAAAATTGCCAGCAGTGGGGTAGACTACTGCCAAATATCAGGCAGTATGGACGTAAGAGATCAGTGCTAGATTATCATAACTCACCACCTCCCATATTCCATGAAGATGGTTCCAGAATTTACTGGAATTCAACAAAACAATTTCCAACATGTGGATGACTGAACAAACCAGGCAGTGTCACGCCACCACACATTAATGAGACACAAAGTACTTTCATACTCTTTTTTTTTTTTTTTTTTAACAGACTGTGCCCCCTGTCAGATCTCCTGTCACTAGGGAATAAAACCATGGATATCACTTCTGCCCCTTTCATCTTCCAATTTGAGGTCCTCACAAACTTTCCTTTGTTGAGTGTCTTTATGAAATCCCCTTCCTCTGTACCTTGTGGCCAATAGGTCAACATCTGGTGCCTAGATTTGTGTCTGCCAGTTGGTTTCCCCTCAGTCTAGGTTTCCTCATCTATCCAACCCCCATCATACATTCTGAAATTGCATGACAGCTGAGTCCCCCTCAGGTGTGCTTTAACAGTATCATTCCATTGTGCAAAGCCCTTTGGTGACCTTTCCCACCACACCATGTATAAACGATGTGGTTTGCAAAGTGCTCCATGACTGTCCCTAACCTATCCATACAACTGTCCTATTCTTTTCTCTGTGTACAGCTTACACTCACCCCCGTGATGGTGCTGGCCCTGCTGGTGCCCTAAGAGGCCCAAATCACTTCTCCTTTGCCTTCATTCACATTGGTGATCTCACTCTTTAGCCACCTCTCCTGTTGGAATTATTCAGATTTAGGCTCAAACCCTAACCCTGAAACATGTTAATTCCTTGACCTTCACATATTAGGTTAACTTCTCTGAACTTCAGTTTTCAAATTCCTAAAAAGATCTGACTTTTGTAAGGATTGAGAAAACAGCCATATTGGAATGTAGTGAATACCTAGCAACTGCTCCTTCCTTTTTCAATTAAGTCTGACCACCAAGCCAAGCCCCTTCTTCCAATCCTTTGCTAAAAATAGCAAACCTCAAAGCTGTGTAGTCTGGAGCAAGAACAACTGTTTGAAGCACATAGACACAAAACCACATTAATACAAACAACATCAACAAAGACAGCCTGGCCACCTTTTTCAGGCATGCATCCTACCAGACCTGTGCTTCTGAGGCTGAAATACATGGAGGGATCCCTGAGGGAGAGATGAAGTTTGAATTCAGATTGGCTGTGGGATGTAGATGCCAGGGGACCGACCAGGCTGCTTCGCAAATCTGCACCCTTCTCTGATCTGCCCTTAGGAGTATCTCACAGATTGAGCTTACATCACAAATCTGATCCACCCCAGCCCAGGACTTCTGGATGGGCACAGTTATTTGGGGTTGGAAGAGGAAGAGTGAGACAGAAATGTTGTTTTCCATAAGTAAAATCAGCATCATCACAAACTCACCTAAGGTGCTGTCCTGGGAAGTCAGCACCCTTGCGCTCCTAGATGAGTGTCCAGTGGGAGAAACAGTGAAATCTGTTCTACTTGAAGACACCTTCCTCCCTTCAGCATTTGCTTTTGCAATTAGGAGAGTAAGGTTTTCTGGAGCTTCTGAAGAACTGTGGCTCATTTTGGAGGTCTGAACCAAAGTACCCTCTTCTGAACCCACTGTTGAAAGGTCCTCTGGATTCTGGTAAGAAGCAATGTCTTCTACGTGGGGCTCAGCAGGACTTTCTGGCCAGTGGTTCCTTACAGCAGCTAAAACAAGAAAACACATCAGTGAGAACTTGCTGGTTTCTGAAAAGCAAAGTAAAGCTTCAGAAAAGACCACATGACCAGATCATTTGTAGTTATTGCTAACTACATGGCTTCTTAAAAGTCCCATTTTTGTTTTCCCTATTTGGGATTCTTCTTTCTGCTTAGGACTGGTGGACATGGGCAGCATGGAAAAGCCCAAATGGGGATGAATGGTGTCACCTCTATCTGTAGGGGTGAGGCAACCACGACAAATCATCTGTCAGGGAGAGGCTGCAAGTGGGCAGAACTACAGCTTGTATAATTATACATGCATGCAAACGCAAACACATCTCTGTGCGCACATGTGCACACACAGAATAAATTATCTTTTAGGTTAATGCTGTCCATATGGCCTTTGCAGCCATATTTTAAAGATAAGGTGAAATTAATTCTAACCACTTCACGGTTTGTCCCCAGCATCATGTGGCAGGATGTTTAAGTACTGACTATGCTGAGAGTCACCTGGACAGGGCTCACTTCAATCAGTTCATTTGTCCCTTTTCTTCCTTTATTGGTCTTTTTGAGACAGGGACTTGCTATGCAGTTCAGGCTGCCTTGAGCTGACTTAGCAGCCTATGCTGAACTCCACTCATCAATCCTCATGCCTCAGCCTACCTAGTGCTGGGATTACAGGTGTGCACCACCATGCTCAGCCAACTAGTTGATTCTGGTATTGAATAAACTTGATAAAATCGTTGTTTTTATGTTTCCTGATATAAAAATTATTGAAGGGGGACAACCCACTTGGGCCCCTCGTCTGTCCCTCTCTTAGACAGAACTTTTCTTTCCCCCAATAAACATATTCTGCTCTTAAAAAAAAAAAAGAATGAAAAAATGCAATTTTTGGTCATCCCATATTTAAATAATTGGAGTGGTACATGGTTAGTCTTATATTTCATTCAACTTATCTACTATCATTTCAATATGTACTCGATATAAGAATTGCCAACATAACCTATTATGTACTTTTTTGATATTAAGCCTATAAAATCCAGTGAATTTTTAAAAAATGTATTTGGTACAGGTTCTCACTACACAGCTCAGATTCACACTGAACCTCCTGTTTTCAGCATTCTCAGTACTGAGATTACAGTGAACATTTTACAAGCCACATCTCAAACGCTCAAGAACCAGGTGTCTGGCTCATTTGCCTAAACAGTACTGCTCTAGATCAGCAGGACCAGAGCACTGGCTCACTTATTTGGGGTGGGGTGGGTGGTGACTATAAAAACTTCCATATGATTATAAAACTTGTGGCAGACTTTTCTAAGGGAATTATTTCCTCTCCAAGCCCCTTGAGAACTACTGGATTTCTGCCTCCAACTCTGTTTCCTGGAGATGATAATTAGCAGAGGCTTCCTGGCAGAGGAGGGAAGTTGCCCAGGCATCTGGGCTTCTCTGGAGCCAACCCCAGACTGACAAGACCAACACTCAGATAGTACCTAGGTACAAGAGGCCATTTCCAGGGGCAGCCACCAAGTCTGTAGGTTGAACTTGAGGCCTTGGGCTTATGGGCAGCAGTGACCCATAGGGCAAGTTCCCTTTGCTATTCTTATCTGAACTTCCCAAGCTGCCCCCCCCCCAGAGGAGATAAAAGGCTATAAAGATGCTTCCTCTATCTTCTTTGTTAACTGCACACAAGGAGAAAAAGACTGTTCTCAAAGGAAGCCAGAATAAAGTGATTATGGTTAGCAAAAGGCACTCAGTTCCACTCCCCTGAGCCAAGGGCAAAGGGAAGGTTATAAACTTAGCTCTGCTGTAACGTTATGACAAGTGAGGCTCAGCCAAGGGTGCATCGTGGCAGGCTGTGAAGGGCACAGGTATGTCCCCTTCTCAGGGAACAGGCATGGAAGTCCCAGAGTCCATTCAGCTCAAGGAATTCCATTGCAGTGTCCAGGAGGAAAAGAATGAACACATGCAGATGGGACACGGCTTGAACAGAACCATGTTCTTTCCTGAGGGTGCCTAAAGAGGTAAGAAGAAAAAGTACATGCCATAAACAAAATGCAAAGCCCGACCATAGTCCTGCAGTGTCCTCAACAATGTTGCCACTATTGACAACTAAAAATGCTGAATAAAATAGTGTTAAATCGGGGCCAGCGAGGTAGCTCAGTACCTCTGAAGTCTGAAGTACCTGCTTAGGCAAGCTTTGGCAAAGCACACAGGGGCTGTGGCTCCCATCCCTGGCACCACAGATGTGCCAGCCCCAGCTCTAGGGTGGACTGAACCAGCCACACACACACAAAAAGTTAAAATATACTTCTAAATATGTTGTTATCAGAGCCAGGTGTGGTGGCGCATGCCTGTAATCCCAGCACTTGGGAGGCTGAGGCAGGAGAATCAGTGAGAGTTCGAGACCAGCCTAGGCTACAAAAGTGAGCTCAAGGCCAGCCTGAACGGCACAGTGAGACCCTGTCTCAAAAAGACAAAAAAAAAAAAAAAAAAAAAAAAAAAAAAAAAAAAAAAAAAAAAAAAGATATATATATATAGTTATCAAGGAAATTACTAATCAAATTTTCTCAGGCCAAAAATGAACCAAGACTAGGAGGAGTATGGAGCAAAGACTGAAGCTTGTACCTTCTCAGAATTTGTGACCTTAAACTTGTTCTGCTAGCTTCAGGGAGACTCCAGATGGGGACCAACCCTCAAGGAGGGAATCTGAAAGGAAACCACTGTGTAAAGCACGGCGCAAAGGACTGTCATGGCTGCAAGGCAAATAAAACAAACCTGCTCTGTGGAGGGTACAGCTAGGAAACCTGGCCCTTCAGTCAGGGTTTAACACAGAAGAAAAAAAAAAATCTCAAGATTTATGCCAGCACAAAAAAAAAAAAAAAAGATTTATGCTGGTTCAGGGTGTGTCAGTGGGGGTATAATCTCAGCGCTGGGAAGGTAGAGGAAGGAAGATCACTGGGATTTCAAGGCCAGCTTGGGATACACAGTGAATTGAAGGCCAGCCTGAACTATACAGCAAGATACTGTCTTTAAAAAAACCAAAACAAGCTCATGCCCTTTGCCCATAGCATCACACTCTGACGCCAGCTGATCATGGACTGCAGTGTGGACAAATGAAGCCTCCTCTTATAAGTTGCGAGTATCTCAGTGATGAGAAAACTGACTAATACGTACATGTAAAAAAGATAATAGCTGAGAAATTTCCAGAGGTAATAAAAAGCCTAAGAATCCTCAAAAGAAATCCAACAAAATGTTAAGAGGCTAAATGGAAACATAGACATTCCTATCATGGTGAGACTGCAGGAAACCAGAGTAAGTACAAGTGTCTTCAAATCAAATGAATACCATGGCAAATTATCTGTACAGAACGCAGTTGGGCTAACAGCTAGTTTTTCAACAGCAATGATGAAAGTTAAAAGTGCATAAATATTTTCAGTATGTTAAAAAAGAGAAAAAACCTTGAATTGTATTTTCAGGAAAACTATCTTACAAAATATCTCAAGATTATCAAGTAGAGATTCTCAATCAAAACTGAGCTGATCAGCCAGCCACTTCCATTAAGGGGAAATTATAAAGGGTGAATTTCAAGAAGCAAAGCAATTCTACCATGACAGATATCAGACGCAAGAAGATGTAAAGAGCAAAGATAGTGACAAATATTTACATAAATCTAAATATGTGCATGGGTTCATAAATACTGAATTTTCAAAACTAATTTCTCATTGGTTCTGAATATTGGGATTAATAAAATGAGATGGGTAACAGTCTGTAGGGAGCTGAACAGAACTGTGTGGGTGTAGGACAACCATGGTAACAGAGTTATGGGAAAATGCATTCAAGATACTCAGGCTGACCCTCAGGAATAACTAGCAGGCGCTGAGGAGACAGCCTGGCCATCTACGTGCCTGCCTGGCAAGCGCAAGAACCTGGTTTAATCCCCCTGTACTGCATGCTGTGCCAGCCTTGGAACCCAGGAGCCCCATGCTGGCCACTGAAACTGGGTGTGGTGGAGCACTCCTGTAATCCCCATACTGGGGAGGCTGAGACAGGAGGATCACTATGAGTCCAAACTGCTTAGTGAACCCTGTACCAAATAAATAAATAAATAAATAAATAATTGATTAAGAATAACTAGCAGTTTGGAATGACATAAAATTTCAATAGAGCAAAATTAATGCATATTGTTCGAAACCAAAAAATCAATACATAGCAATATAAGCGTGTT
>PVJA010013421.1:16349-49716 GCA_004027025.1 Myocastor coypus
TATTTTATTTTTCTTGTTTCACAACCTTTGTCTGTTTATTCACTCATTTTTATGGCCAGCTCAGCCCACCCCAAGGGCAGGGCAGGCACAGCATGTGGTGCCGGGGATCGAACTGCGGTCCCTGAAGCCGCCCAAGCTTTCCCAAGCAGGCGCTTTAGACCACTGAGCCATCCCGCTGGGCCCCAATAAATCAATTTAAAGAGTTGAAGACGGTTCATTTTGGGGAACAGAAAATTATGGTGGAGTTGTGTCTATTTGATTTTCATGTGACTTTGATAAAAATAAAAATTTTTAAAGTTGAATGCTACACCTCTAGTAAGTATTGTAGTGCCTGATAAAGGCTTAGCTTTCTTAATATATGACCTTAAATCCTTAACATCTATATCTCACCGACAATGCGCATGTGAAATTCACTGAGTAAGATATGTACGTGGAGAATAAATGCAGGAAAGCATTGTGAAAAAACAAAGACATACAAATTCAGGCTAGGAAAGAATTTACACTTGTGTTTACTTGTTTATCAACTTGGAAAATATTTAAAAATAATGTATCTTATACATGCAGAAAATAGAAACTTTCACGTAATGTTAGTAAGAATGTACAGTAACTGGCACAGGCTTTCTGAGGAGAAACACTGTAGTCTATTGCAAAACTCTTAAAAACTAGGCCATATATTTTGATCCAATAATTTCATTTCTGGATATTCACTATTAGGTAGTTGGTTAAAAAGTACATAAAATGTTAGCTATCAGGAAGCCTATCAAAGCTATGTTTACAATAATGAAAACTGGAAATAACCTAAACTTTTGCATCAGGTAGCTGTTTAATTATGAGACAACAAAAATTTTTTTGACATGACAATTATATATATTTATGAATTGCTATTCACACGTAATATACATATTTTTGATGTATGTATATCTCTACAGTAGAGACAACAACATTTTAAAGGGCTTATTAAAGATGTTTTAGTTGTATATTATGCTCACCCTATAAGTGCAAACATAATTTACAAAATGGTATATGTCATATGATCTTATGTTTTTAAACACACACACACATATTTTCTAGGAAAAAAACAAAAATAGATTATTTCTTGGAATGTTATTCTGTAATGGTCTTTTCATTGGTCCCAAGATTGGCTCCTCTTAAGTAGGTGAAATCTGAAGGCCTTCCATATATAGTGGCTCTTGGAAATTGCAAACAGTGATGTGGGTTAAACTCCATGACATTTCTGAAACAGATGTGTGTGTGTGGCTTTGGACTATATAGACAAAGGACTGATGTGTTTAGTTGAACATGGGCCGCTTGGCCCCCAGATGCCTAACCTCTACATTATACACTGTAGCCATAATTAACCGGTGGTTTGGTCTGTAGAGCAGTTAGAGACACACTTGGTGCCGCTGGGCCCTGCTGACCAGAGACCTGTTGACTTGTGATTACATTCTCCCTTCTTCTTTGTTAGTGGATTGGTGAGAACTGCTGTATTAAGCTTGGTAACTCTCTTCACCTAGAGATCTGTTCCTTTCTTCCTTCAGGAATAAAGGAAGTGATGTAACAAGTTGCTTGTTTTACTCATACCTTATGAATCTGTTCTTTGTTTAAAGAAAACAAATCTGCTTCTGGTCTCAGGTCTGGATGTAGAAATTCAGATCTTAACAAAAAAGCAGTGGGTAATGCACAGCCTGTGAAGTCAGGCTGGGTTAGACTCCTGGCTATGCCACTTACATTCCTCTTTCCTAGGTAGGAAACTAATTTCTTCCTCCTAGTCAGTGGTTCTCAATCTTTCTAATGCTGTGACCCCGCAATACAGTTCCTCATGTTGCGGTGACCCCAAACCAAAAAATAATTTTGGTGGCTACTTCAAAACTGTAATTTTGTTACAGTTATGATTCGGAATGGCTTTAGCTGACCCCTGTGTTTTGGTCATTCGACCCCCACCGGGGTTGCGACACACAGGTTGAGAACCACTGTTCCTAGTGTTCCATCGGTAAGACAGGGATAGTAACAGTATCCAGTACCTACCAGGCTGTTTATGATGATGTGAGAGTTTAGAACAGTACAGGGTACACAGTCAGTGCTACACATGCCACAGCTACGGAACAGTTTTTGAGTTATCAGCTTTCAGTGAATGGATTCAGTAACAACCTTCCTCAGCAGGCACTACTAACCAGTCATGGCTCCATCTCCCAGTCCTTCTCTAGGCAGCTGATCAGAGCTGTCAGCAGAGCTGACATTACCCATGCTGTTCATTCAGAACCCTCCTGAAAGCTAACCATTTACTTCGCATAGAGGACTGAGGCTGGTCACTGGACTGCTGTAGCAGCTGTGCCTTACTCAGTTTTGCTCCATGACATGCCTCCTAGAAGGTACAAGAACTTCTGGGATTGGGGGCATCTCCAGCATGTCACTGGCCAGGTATTTCAAAAGAAAAGTATCCCAAAGACCCTATTTAATGCAGGGCATCTTCTGAATTTGTTTATTGCCTATGAAATCTTCATTAGAGAAGGGATTAAGACACACAGGTTGGCCAGGAAACACCCCAGCCCATTCCCAGTGCCACCCAAGGTCCTGTTACATCCAGTGATTTACACTATTCCATGTTCCATCTCAGGAAGAATAACAGATCTAACACTAAAATATTTATTCAAGTCAAAGGAAGTCCAGGGAGGGTGGCACATGCCTGTAATCCCAGTGCTGGGGAGGCTAAAAATAGGAGGATCACTACAAGTCCGAGCTGCGAAGTGAGACCTTGTACCAAACATATAAAATAATAATAGTAATGTAATATAATAATAGTAATAGTCAAAGGACTGGCCTTTTCAATCCCTAAATTATTTAAGTCCACTGTGGATGACTCTTGCTTATGTCATGGCTTCTTCTCAGCACCTGCATGAACTCTGAAGGACAATAATTCAGAGTGAAGTGGACAGAACCCCCGCCCCCAGGGACCTACCATGAGCTGGGTCAGTTATCAGGAAGCCTGTTTTTACTCTGAGGGAAGAAGAGTAATGGCTCTGGAGACATAGAAGGAGAAGGAATGCCTCAAGCTTCAGATCTTGAACCAATTGGGAGGGTGACAGAAACAGGCTATGTCTCTCTAGATATTCTTGGGGAGCCTTTTGGGAGGCACTGTCCTGATTAGGCAAGGCTGGGGCCACTCAACACCCACCTCCAGGCTAGATCTCCAAGTGCTCAGAGATGATTACTTAAACCCCAATGATAGACCAGGGCACCTCGGCCCACTAAGCAGCCACTGGGAAATCCCATTTCTCAGGTTTCTTTTGAGTT
Organism: Myocastor coypus; assembly: GCA_004027025.1. Lineage (NCBI taxonomy): Eukaryota > Metazoa > Chordata > Mammalia > Rodentia > Myocastoridae > Myocastor > Myocastor coypus. The sequence goes on from PVJA010013421.1 coordinate 19,641, forward strand.
GAAAACCATCCCTCCCTCTGCAATGGGCCTCCTGTGTGAGGCCATAACTTTCCCTTATACCATGAATGGAAATTAACCAGAGTTCCATTGATTTGCCTATTTTTTTTTCCCCTTCTAGTTGATAACTTCCCCTCCTGTAGCATCTTAATGTTCCACAACATCTGTTTGTAAACCAGCATCATCAGGGATGCTAACACAGCTGAGAATAGGATTTCTTAATTAGCAGCTGCTACAGTCAGCTCCTCACCACCCTCTAGCAATTCAGGGGTTTTCAGTTTGCATTGTTTCTGAGCAGTGGAGGGAGAGCAAACAGCCAGAGTGCCCTGTCACTGAAAGAGGCAAGTTCCTCCCTGAGGGTCACCCTACTCTGCCCCTCACCACAAGGGGGGCAGATAGCCAGGTGTCAAGAGATGCCAGCTACATGCTTGTGTACCTGGGGCACAGAGTTGAAGAACCAGCCCTCTATATTCATGTCCCTCCATCTGAGTTCTGACTTCACAAACATCTATGCAATGCTTACAATGTGTTAAATGCTTTCACATGTATTACTTACTGCTCATGGCAGCTCTGTCAAGTGGTATTATCCTTACACAGTGTGTGGGGAAACTGAGGTGTAGAAAATTATGTGATTGTTCCAGGTCGTAGCCTCACCAGTAGTAGAGATGTGATCTGAACCTAGGTCTCCTCTCATTATACTCTGTGCAGTGTTAGAGCACGAACCTATAGAGCAGAGCCAAAATGAGGCCCATTGGCCTTCAGAGTTTCTCCTTACACAACTCCACTGACCCTGTTTCTCCCTCAGTAGAATGAAACATGCCTACCACATGAGCTTTGGAATCAGACAGACTTAGTCTGGCAACAGCTACATGCTATTAGCTTGAAGACTGAGCAAAAGGACGAAGTGAGCTTCTGATGCAGAGTTGATGACTTTTATGCATGCTGAAAAGAACGACTATAAAAGAAAGGCAAGCTAGCATGGAGACCAAGTTTGAGGAAAAACAAGAAAAATTGTTTTACAAAATGTATGGGTGAAAACATCCAACAGGCAAATTAAGGATTTGGGATTACTGATTATGAGGACAAACAGGAGATGGCATATGAAGGAAAACTTGAGGGTCAAGGTTTGATTCAAGCAAAAATCTGGATGGGAGGGTAGGCGGAATGACAGTAAAAATAAAGAGGAAAGCAACGCTGGAGGGCTGCAGAGAGCCATGGACCCCAGGCTGGCAGAAAGGTCGTGGCCAAGGCAGTGCAGCACCTAGGCTTTCATGGGGCATTGCTTGGTACATGACTGGAGAAGGTCACACACTGCTCAGGTTAAAGCCATCAGAAAAGATTCTTCAACAATATAGCACTGATTTCCTACTGTGCGAGTCCCTGCTCCTGCCTCCCTTTGGAGCTTTCCTGGGATCCTGAACTTAACCTTCTCAGAACTTTGTGGTGGGTGCTTTGTTCCTCCACTGTTGTATATTACAGCAGCAGATTCTTACACCTATGAGAGTACCTTTCTCTGCAATCTTTAGAGATTTTCCTAACATTTAATTATCTATCCAGAGAATGGAGAAAAAGAATTTAAAAAGTAGGGAGAAAACTTTCACAACCTGCTGTTTTGGTTCCCTTCTAGTATGATGGATGGCTGTAGACTGAGAAGCAGAGCACTGCTCACGGGTGCTTCCAGGAGAATGAAATTATGCTTCCATTCTCAGAGACCCAATTAAGAAATCCCACATATTTTCCAATCTGTAAGTCACTTTTTACAGGATATTTGAGAGGGCCTAAATTATTTTTTTAGATCCTGACATTCTAGGTGCCAAGCAAGAATATAATTCTTGTCCTCTTACAGAAGACAAGAGAGGCCCAGCACTGACACTGCTCACTCAGGTTATCCCAGAAACAAGTGGCAGAGCAGCAACTAGAACTCAGCTCTTTGATTTTTGATGCCTTTTTTAACTAACCATGCTCAGATGAAAACCAATGAGGGCTGAGCTCAGCCAGCTCTTCCCAAACTAGTTTATGTTGTGTGGCACCCTTCATTTGCCAGCACCCATGCTGCTTTGGCCCATTCATTCCTGCCAAAGCTTGCTGGATTGCTCCAGAGGCTCCTCACCCCCCTTCAAAGGTGACCACACCTTTAGGGATAATAGCAACCAACTGGTCTAACCCTGAGATGAAGCTAGGCAGGCTAAATAACCAAATCTACCACATGGCCTGTGACCGGCATCTTGGGATTCAAAAAATACTCTCCTTGACATCCATTAGGATGAAAGGAAATCAACAAGGGCTGGTGAGGAGAAACTGGAACCTTTGTACAGTGCTAGTAAGAATGTAGAACAGTGTAGTCGTCACAGGAGGAACAGTATGGCAGTACTTCAACTCAAACATCTGATCTAGAATTTCACTTCTGAGTTTCAAAACAACTAAGAACAAAGACCCAAACCAACATTCATATACCCAAATACACAGCGGCATAGCAGTATAGCCAAAAGATGAAAGCAAACTGTCAATCAGATGAATAGATAAAAATGTATTTACATACAATCGGATTTTACATAGCCTTAAAAATGAGTGAAATTCTAACACAGGGTACATCATAGAAGAAACACTGAAGATTATGAGAAACAACCCAAATACAAAAGGAACATCATTATACGGTTCCACTTATATGAAGTACCTAAATAGCAACATCATAAAGACAGAAAAGAGAACAGAAATTCCAGGGGTTGGATGGAGGGAGGAATTGGGGACTTTCTATTTAAATGAGTTTCTATAAGAGATGATGAAATCAGGCTGAGCTGGCCATAATAATAATAATAATAATAATAATAATGGTAATAATAATAATAAATTAGTGGTGATCACAATAACACTGTGACTGATCAAACTCAAGAGTGTAGAATTATACATTTAGGGATGGTTAAAATGGTAAATTTTATGTTATATGCTATTTTCCCTGATATACAAGCAGTGTTATTGCAAAAAGGACATATTGCCATTAATCCCCTTCAAAATACACCCCTGTATACTTAGCCCAATTTTCTTGCCACTTTCTGACATAGTTGTGGAAGTCCTGTTCCATGAATGCCTTTATGAGCCTATGTACCATCCAGCAGAAAGGCAAGCTTGTGAAAACACTGCAGTACCATGCAACTTCTGGCTCTTCCCTAAGTCAAAATGACCAGGAGAGGTAAAGTATCTAGATACAAGACGCTGAGGCAGATATAACAGGGCAACTAAAGACAGTCACAAAAGGGGAGCTCCAGAATCACTTAAGGACGTGTCAAGAATGATGGGCTGTTTGACTTGAGGGGGGACTTTGAAGGGGATCAACAGCAATGTGTCGCTTACTGTAACAAACCTTTCAAAGTTTAAATATGCACTGCGTTTTTTGGTTACATGGTGTGTGTGTGTGTGTGTGTGTGTGTGTGTGTGTGTGTGTAGGGTATAAAGATGAATTAGATGTGGAACTTGCCTCAAGGACCTGTCTGCTTCCAGGTAGCCTAAGCAAGAAAATCATTCTCCATGATGCCTCTGGAGCATAAGCGGCCCAGAGAGACAAAGACTGCAAGGCACAAGGCTGAGAGTGCAAGCCCATCCTTCCTCCAGGGTAGCCTCCAGACAGTGGGGGCCCTTTCTGGCAGTGTCCTCTAGAGGCCTTCCCCCCAGGAACCGGTAAGCACGGGGGAACTCAAGCCAGATGGCTGGCAGGAGGATATTCTGGGGCAAGCAGGAACCTCGGGGGAGTGGGGGAAAGTGGTTGTAATCTCCCTAGGAAGGCAGCCGCCTACTCTGTTTAGCCTCTCAGGCTGTTTTGAAATGCTGCTGCTGCGGATGTAATGATTTGGGGTGGAGGACGTTTAGGAGCCAAATGAGTTTGTGTGAACAAAAGATTCAGCCCTAGATCTAAACTGTCCAGGGCTCTCAGGGAGTTTCGTTTCCTTCCTCATAGCCTAAAAGGAACGGGCCTAAGAAAAACTACGCCAACTGTGAAGTGTTTGGACTTCAGGTCTGACAAGCACATTTTAAAAAAGTTTCCCTTTTAGCCGGCTCTAGTGATAAAGAGGGTAGATGTTACAGGCAGACTGTCATATCTCCGAGTGAGGGAGCTGGCTTTTGTTCTGGGGAGAGTTAACCTGTCCCCTTAGGGAAAGCAGGTCTGCAGGGCTGAGGCAAGGAAGCCTGAGGGCAGGGCCAAGCTACAAGGAGGTCGGGAGCCTGCCTCTGGGTGCCACCTTACAGAGACAGAGCCCTGACTGAGGTGGCCTCCTGCACTAAGGTGGGGCATGGCCTCCCAAGGCTGGAGGGAAAGACGAAGGACCTTGATGTGATTTCAAACTGCTTTAAAAAATAATCTCAGCTTTGTGTATTCAGAATTTTTTTGTTTTGTTTTGTTTTTTGTTCTCCCCTTGAGAAAGCCTTGAGGGTGCTGTTCAGTTACATGAACACACAGAGTGTCTGCGGAAGGGTTGCCCACCTTGTTTTTAGGCCGCACCTAATTTACTGCCTCCATTTTCCTTGTCCCCCTCCATCTATGAAAAATAAAACACCGAACAGGGTGGCCAAACGGGATTCTTCAGGGAAGGGGACGCTTTGATCAAGAAGTTGAGGCCACAGCCTCCAGCCTCGCCTGACAGGTCAGCCAGGGCTGTGAGAGGCGCAAGCGGCGGCGGGCCTCTGGCTCCCGCGCTGTCGCTGTGAGGCTCACACCCAGCGGAAGCGGGCGGCAGGGCTCCGCCAGAGGAGGCCCGACAGGTTAGCGAAACAATGAAAAGGCAAGGAAAAACATCCTGCGCCGCCGCGGAGGAGGGGCCGCCGAGCCGCGGAGGAGGGGCGGCCGAGGGGCCCACGGAGCTGGGCGGCCGGGGCTGCCCGCGAGGGGCTCGGCTGCGAACAGCGCAGCGCTGGCGGCGGACTTTGTAAATTCTGCGGTTAATTTATTCTCCAGACCTCTGTGAAGTGGCCCAGGACTGAAAGGAAATCATAGAAACATAATTTGTCTGAACCGTTTACAACAGTAAAAAATGGACACCGAGGAATATTTCAGCACAAAGGGCTCAGAGGGAAGGGAGCGGAGCTTGGGGCCAGGATCTCTCTGAGGAGGGGCAGGGCCAGGACTGTCGGCTGAAGACAGAAACAAAACGTTTGCCAACACAATTTGTAAATGTAGATAAGCATTTCTGACACTCTATTAAAATATAAACAATATTTCACAAAATCAGTTGTATACCACAGACAAGAGAAAAAAATTGAGGAAGGAGAAAGATAAAACAAAAATGACCAAAAGAGGAAGAATTAGGGTTAGGGAAATTTTTTTAGCAGGATATACGTGGGATACACTGTTCAGCGCTTGCCTAGCATATGAGGCCATGGATTTGATCTGTAGTACCCCCCCCCCAAGAGAATATGTCAGGGCAGGATAATAATAGTGCAACATGATATAATACGATGTAATGATAACCTATGTGGCATGTGCCAGCAACAGCAGCATGTCACGTGAATTGTCTCTGCTCATCCTCGTGCTGCCCTCCCAAGTAGTCTGATTATTAATCCCTATTTTTCTGATAGGAAAACTGAAGTATAGTAAGATCAAGTAACTTACCCAAAATTATGCAGCAAATAGTAAAATTGGACCCAAACTCAGGTCTGTCTGGTTCCAAAGAAAATTTAACTTTAAAAAGTAGAAGAATGAAAGATAAGAAAGAAAGAGCAAAGCTAGGACAGAATTATAACAGGAAAGGGTACTGAAAGTGAAACCCAGAAAAGACTGAGCTGAATTTCCTCCAGGTGGGCTCCAAGGGCTCCACACCACACTTCTGTGGTACAGGCGTGCGGTTCAGGCAGCCATGGTACATCCTGACATCCTATGTGGCCCACTGCCCAACAGCGTTTGAGTTCTGGTGGGATTTATAAGGAGGAGACAGTGGTGGTCAGCATCTGAGACAAGAGAAAGCAGCAAGAGACAAGGGTGACCCAGGGTTGAGTGGTGAATGGAAGAGTAAAGCAAGCAACGCAGGGAAAGGTGTTGGGGGAAGGAAGGTAATGCGTTATGTGTTGGTTTAAACAGAAGCTTCATAAACATCTATGAGAGAATGTCTGGCCCAGAGCTGAAGGAGTGGAACTAGACTGCTGATTGGAAGAAAAATTATTTGGCAATCACTCACTCAGAGAAAACAGGGGAAGCTGCACTGTCTTTCCTTAACTTGTTCTTCAGTCCTTCCTACCTAGAATGTCTCGCTTCTTGCCCCTTGGCCTTCTGGTAAAATCTGATTTGTTCTCACAACCTCCTCACAGAATAGCACCTCCAGAAAGCCTTTCCCAAAGACAACACTCTCCTTCTACCCTGTGCTACCTTGTTAGATGATTCTCATTCATGTGCTGCAGCTGGAGCGGCCACCTTGTGTCCAGGGAGCACCAGCAGAGGCCCACACACAGCTTCTGATCACATTCCTGTGTCTCTTCCAAGAAGCTGTGGCTCACGGAAAGTGCTTCACAAAAGATCACTGAACTGGGCTGGAGGTGGAAGGGAAAGAGGGATACTGTAAAGCTCAACTCACTTTGAGGGAGAGGAGAGATGGGATGGAATTAAGTCATGCCAACCAGAGTAAGGTGAAAGGAAGGCCACAAAGATTTGCTAGAAATATTCATTTCTCTGCCTCTTCTCCAACTTTTTATTCATCCTTCTATAACTACTTTCTTTATGAAGCTCCATTTCATGTAGAATAATAATGCCTGATATATTCCCAGGAAGCACTGATGACTAACAGGAACATAATACACACATGCTTACAAAGAGCATGCCTATGTGAATTATTGCATTCCTCCTTTATAATGACACTGGGACAGCAACAGAACTGGCTCATGTTTTCTTTCTTTCTTTCTTTCTTTCTTTCTGTCCTTCCTTCCACCCTCCCTCCCTCCCTCCCTCCCTCCCTCCCTTCCTTCCTTCCTTCCTTCCTTCCTTCCTATTATGGCTGGCTTAGCCTGCCCTGGGGGCGAGGCTGGTGCAGCATGTGGTGCTGGGGATTGAACTGCAGTTCCTGCTGCTGTCTAAGCGTTCCTAAGCAGATGCTTTAGACCACTGAGCCATCTTGTCAGCCCCTGGTTCATGTTTTCTCTGTGTTACAGATATGCAATTGAGTACAGAGATGAAGTATTTGTTCCAGGTTATGGTTCAGTTTATTATAGCTAAAAACACTTGCTATGTCTACATTTACAAGTGCTTTCACAGCCATAATTGTATTTTTATCTTCCTCAAAATATTCTTCCCATTGAGGCACGAGGAAATTAAGACCTAGACATGCAGTGTAGCTGACCCATGCCACATAGCCAGAAAGTGGAAAGAGTTAAGGCCAGAAGTCCTCTGCATCAGAGCTCCTGAGCCACACTGGCCATCTGTCTTCTTTAACTCTGCCAGTGGCTACTGTCAGCGGCACTCCATTACCACAAAGCATGACTACACTATAAATAATTCCTAACAAGCCACAAGAATTCACCTACCCAAAAGTAAGTATAATCCTCTTCAAAGAGGTCCCATTAGAACAATACTTATCCCAACAATACTGTTATTATTCAAGCCATTTTCTAAAATTTGCTAATTTCTTTAAAAGCCTACAGAATACTCTCTTGAGTTTCATGAATAAAGACAAATTTTCATCCCCTGATAATGGATTTGGAACATTCTGGAAACAGAAATCCAAAGTCCAGCCTAATGAATCACGCAGGAGATAGAGACAAGCAACCCATTTTGGATCCAGGTGCTGTTTGACTATAAAGCCACACCAGTGACTGGTTTGCAGGCCTACACAGGGCCTCTGAAAGGGGCTCCCAACTCCCTCAAACACTTCTGAAGTACATGTCAATGCTCCTCAAAGGCTCTGAGCTGAGGGAGAATACCCATACTGACCAAGTCCAGATCCGACCAAGTTCTGTGCAAATGGTTATTATTTTGTACTCACACCTCCTTCACTTTTTGTATTCAACCTTATTGCTTCATATGTGTTCACCTGGTCTCAGATGATCATAGATGGGGGCTATTGCACTTAAGCTTTTCTGATTTCACATCTTCAAATCTGTCTCTATTCTCTCTGTATATAAAGCTAAAGATGGTAAGTTCAAGGGATACTAAGGGATTAAGAGAGCAGTACTCCAGGCAGAAGGAGGATCAGACAGGGATCTCTAGAAGACAGTCCTGAGCTCTTCAGTTCAGAACTTGTCCCCATCCAACAAAATGCATGGAGGACAAAGGTGGTTGTCATCAGTACCATGACCATTACAAACAAACACCAGTGAAAGGAGTAGCAACCCTAGAACTATGAGTTCTGGTGCCCAGGCACCAAGCAGCATGTTTTTCAAGGGGTTAAATAACACATTGCCTGAGCAAGGTTCCACAATATAAATCCATAAATAGCTTATCTGACAGATGAGAAACTTTAGCAAAGAAAAGCTAAACCCTACCCAAAGTCCCACAGCCGGCAAATGGCAGGACTGGGATTTGAACTGAGCCTATTTGACCGCCAAGCCAAGGTCTGTGACTACAAAGCCAAGGGGGTTCTCATCCATGATCTGGTAAGAGACGACCCACTCTAAATTTTCACATGGCACCAAGAAAATCATGGTGGCCCCAGAGGCTATAAAAATGCAACTCATCCTCAAATTGAAGCTCTTTCCACCATCTCATAATATGGCAACTCAAGGAAGGAAAATGGATTTTCACCATAGCCCAACACGACACATCACAGCCCATCTCTCTGGAAAATGACTAGGGCCTCTCTCATGTACCCTTGCTACTCCTTCCAACAGTCTTGACTGCTTCTGGTCCAAGAATGGAACTGGCTAGGCCACTTCAATAGCTTGACTTTTTCTTTAACTGTGTCTCTCCTTGCTCTTCACCTCTCAACTAAGAAACAGCAAGGGGCAACTTATGAAAGCTAACGCTTTGCCTTTAGCACCTTAGCTGCTCCTCACACAGAAATGGGAGTTTCTGTTATTTGGGGTTCACAGAGGACAGAGCCCCTCTCAAGTCTTCCCAACAAACTCAGGAATCTGCCTGCTGGCCATACCATCTAACCTGAACATTGTACTTCAGTGACTTTATAAAAAAGGAAAACTAGTACAGCTCCATGATCAAGAGCTAAATTATAAAGCATAAGTAATGTGCCCATTTTTCATAGCCTCTGGCTTCCCATTCCTTAAGAGACTGTATATCCAGAACAGGCCCTGCTGTTCTACCCTCTAGGCACCTGGGAAGCCGATCTGACCTCCTTTATGCAGTTCTCACGGCCATGCATGAACAAGCCACCCTGCCACAGAGGCCTACTTGCCTTCCCAGCCTAAAGCAAGGGAAGTGTAGCCTTTCCTAGGCCATTTCTCTAGCTGTTCCCGCTTCTGGCAGAGTCCACAGGCTCTAACTTATGCAAATCTCTAAGGCAGGAATGATTTTGACACGTAAACAATGACACGGGTGTGCACAGCAAGTGTGCAGTAGAGCAAGAGGAGGTCACAGAGGCTGCAGGGTCAGATCTGTGGACTGTGTATTCCAAAAAGGAGGGCTGGATTTTATTCTAAGTACAATGAAAAGCTCTTGGAGAATTTTAAGCCTGAGAAGGAGGTGACCTGAATTACATTTTAAGAAGATAACTCTGGCTCCTGTACGCACTGCCTAGAGTACAAGAATGGATGAAGTAGAACAGAGAGGAGTGGAAACAAAAGGGACCAACTCATGACATTATTTCAAAAACAGAAGCAACCAGAACTGTGACCCCACCCCCATCCCCCCAAAAAAAGACACAACGGGAGAGGAAAGCAGAGGAGTGGAAGGTGACCCCTAGGCCTCTGGATTAGGTAACCAGGTGAATGGTGTTGCCAATTCCTGACAAGGAAAGAGCGGAGAACTGACAACTTAGGGACCGAGAATCAAAGGTTCTAGCTCTCTCTGATTTCCCTTTGTTATTTCACTGTCAAGTTTTGCCACTGGGAAGGAGGCCAACATCTGCTGTCTCTCATGCTTAGCATATGGTAGGCAGGCTTCTCCCTGGCCTCACGAGGGCCTGTACTAATCAGCTCAGAATCAAACCCATGTCCTTTCCTCAGGCCTCGTTCTGCCCCATCTTCCTGCTCCCTTGACTGGGGCCTCTTCCTCCTCACTCTCTTCACTGGATGTTCCTGGCCCCATCAGAGCCAGTTTCCTCTTCCTTAGTGGCTTCCCACCCTCCCCAGGCTGAGTTTTGCTTTGGCTTCTCTTTAGCCTAGTTCCATATTCTCAAGATTCTGCAGAATTTTTTTCCCATAGGACCAGGTGTAATCAACAGGTCAAAAAGCTAACACAGAGGTACCCCCCCTAAAAGCAAGGCAGCTCTTCTCCACACCCCATCAGGCAGGCATCCTGGTCCATCAGCCTCAAGACCTTCTGTTGTACTCTTTTACCTTTACCCTCACATCTCTCCCTCCCAATCTCTGCCACTCCCTATCAGTCCATTTCATTTTCTGCCTTCCCCTCCACAGCATGGACACAATGCCACCACGATTCTGCCAGCCACCATGTAATGAGCTGGAGGGAAGGCAGATCTATCTGTAGTTCATCTTTTTGGTCCTTACACCAAACACAAATCAACCATGGTTTGGCAAGCTACCTGGTCCCTCTTCCACAGCTGGCACATGCTTCTCCATGTGGGTGTCATGAAACCAACATCCTAGTCAGACCTCTAAGGTCTTCCATAAAGAGTCCTAGTCGCCTTTCCAGAGGGCCATAGTGAATCTGATATCCTGAAGTCTTCTCCTCTAGGCTTCCTAGCTAGTGGTCACCTCCATTTAAAAAGTCTTGACCTTTTCAACATTTGGGATTCTGCTAATGCCAGTAACCTCCTACCTCACCCTATTCCCACATCCTTGTCACTTCCCAGAGCTAAATCAACTCCTTCCTCCCCATGAGACCTTTCTCCAGTTCCATGCAGTCCCAAGCTCTGCATGCTGCAGCCCTCTCTAATATTACTCCACTGGTCAATGTGATCTTGTTATCGTTTCCTCAGTTACAAATCATTAATGCATCCTATTTGAAATCCACGAAGATATTCCCTAGGGATGTCACAGATGCACCTGTAAGCTAATGTCACCTGGCATCTCCTCATATGTAGCAGGTAATATTTCCTGAGTTACAAGTCAGTCAGAGGGGACGCAGATGGAGACACCCACCTAACTCTAAAACAAGGTAGAAGAGACAAGATAGAAACATCATTACTCCTACCTACACAAGATCAATGTTGAGTATGTAGAAAAAGCGCACAGATATTAAAAAGAAAATGATTTTTACAGCACCTGAGTGGCTCTCAGGATCTTTACTACTGAATAGTCGGCATAACAACTAATAACTACCTCATATCAGCCACTGCTCAGGTTTCCAGGAAGGGAATCCACTAAGAAAGTTCACAATTCATTTCTGTTTGGATCACAATTAATGGAGTTTTCTCTTCTACCTTTAACCTATGGACTAGCATATAAGTGGTGTACATGTCACAGCCTGTATACAATGCCATTTTATATGTGTAAAAAGACTTGATGTCTTAACTTGGCCAATTAAAAATATTTTAAAAAATTTCTTGGCTCAGGGGCCGGGGAGATAGCTCAGAGGCACAAGTGCCTGTTTGGCAAGTACAAGGTCCTGAGTTTGATCCCTGGTTCTGGCAGAAAAAAAAAGAAAAGAAAAGAAAGAGAAAAAAAATTTCTCGGCCAGCCTGATAGCTCAGCAGACTAAAGTGCCTATTTAGGTAGGCTCAGGGACTGGAGTTTAATCCCTAGCATGCTGTGCCAGCCCTGCCCCCAGGTCCGCTGAGATGGCAACTGAGACTGGGTGTGGTGATGCTAGCCTGTAATCCTAGTGCTTGGGAGGATGAAACAGGAGGATCACTACAAGTCTGATCTGTGTAAACCCTGTAGACCCTGTACTAAAATATATTTAAAAGAAAAACTCTCTACAGGTTGTCCCAATTACCATTGCCACCTTCTCCCAGTTGTGGTCTCCAATTTCTATAGAAAGGGAAGAGCAAGGAACTGAGGAAGAGAAGGAGAAGACTGATAAGCTACAGGAGACCTCAGAGATCCAGAACCACCACACCTATTTTACAGATCAGAAGACTTTGTGATGTTGTGGAACAAGCAAATGCACTAGGTCAAAAACTGTTTGAAATACCTCTTCCATTTTCTGAGTGATCTAATCTTACCAGACTTCATTTTCTCAAAAAAAAAAAAAAAAAAAAAAAAAAAAAAAAAAAAAAAAAAAAAAAAAAAAAAAAAAAAAAAAAAAAAAAAAAAAAAAAAAAAAAAAAAAAAGAAAAAGAAAAAAGGAAAAGGGAATAAGCAATGTTCACAAGATTGTTTTGTGGGTGAAATGGTATAACAAATGTGAAAGCACCAACCCCTGCAGGCACTCAAAAGCTAGGGAGTAGAGAGAGGGACCAAAACTGGCTTCCTTCCCTCTTGCCCTCCTGGGATTCTTTGAAGACAGAGGTACTCATTGAGCTGCAACCTCTTTTCATAACCAAAAGGATGCCTGGGACGGAGGGAGCCTGCTGAAGGAGGCAGCAAGTACCAAACAAAACCACAGCTGTCATCTGTTCTTTGCTTTCTTCCTGAATGTCTCTGGACAAAGACCAGTTAACTCCAGGACACATTCTAAGTCAGCTGGGCAGGCTGCTGGAAAGCAGAGGGATCACTGGGAGAGCAGTGGCTCCTGCCCAGCTCCAGCTGGCCCTCCAGGGCTGGAAGGCAGTGACTGCCCTACTGGCATGGAGTACCCTCGTCTCTCTCTGCTCACACCAGGCAGCCCTGGGCAGAAATACTGGCTCAGCATCTGTACACATGTAGAGAAGCAATAAACAGGTTACTGCAATGTTAAAAGGATGTGGGTTTTTTTCTTTTTTCTTTTTCCTGCACTGCTGGGGATCAAACCCAGCAAGTATTCTACCACTAAGCTACATCCCCAGGCTTTTATATTTTGAGACAGATCTTGCTAAGTTACTTAGACTGACCTTGAACTTGGAATCCTCCTGCCTCACACTCCCCAGCAGCTAGGATTACAGTCCTACACCATGACTGGGATGTACTTTTAAGCACATTGCGCCCCTAGAGCCCTTTGTCCCCCACTGGCCTTCTGCATGGGACACCTTACTTTTGGGAAGGTGGCCCCCAGCCTGGCCAGGTGATGGCCACATTCCTGGGGGAAAACTACTGTCCCTTCCCTGAGGGGCTAGCTCTTGCCCAGCCTGGATCTTCACTACACCTTGCTGGTTCTAGCAACAGCCAAGCAAAATCACAAAGTTGGCCCACAAAGTTAGAGCAATTCAAGCAACAGCTATTTAACAGCTCAGAAGGGGCTGGGCTCAAAGTGCTTCCTTTACTCCAGGGAGCCACATTTTTCTAAGATTATTATTCCTTGGGCTTCTGGCTCAGCCCCTCAGCGTCATTTCCCCTTTGGGTGGGAAAGTTCTTTCTTTTCTGCATGGATTTTCATTATGATTTCAACCCCCGCTGTCCTCCCTCTTCATCTGCAGATCTCATAATCAAAGCATGGCCTATGGATTGGAAAAAAAAATCAAAGCATATAAATTTAGTACCCAGTTTAGAACTGTGGCTCGGAAACTCTGCAGTAGGAAACCACATAGAAAAAGGAAACTTCTGGGTCTCAGCCTACTTATCATTACTGAATGAAACACTAGCAGTACATGGCAGCTGAGCAGCTAGCAAAGTAGCAGGTGGGTACAAAAGCCTAACAATGGCTACACACACAGGGGACTGTTCTCCATGGACTTAAACTCCAACCCAGCCAAACAATTTACAAATGGAATGTAGTCAGCCAACAGTGAGAACCTTGAACTCTGCCAGGAAGAGAAAAAAGGGCTAGAACGCCACTTGTCCCTCTAAGAAGTTGGGAGACGCCAACCGCTCAGGGGTCTCGTAACTAGTTAGCATGCCAGAGTCTCGTTCGTTATTGGGATTAACCAGACAAATCACTCTACCACCTAAGAACGGCCAGACATCACCACCCACATAATCCAGAGGGCTAGAAATAGCCCACTGGGAGGAAAAGGACAATCTCTGGTCCCTGCTGCTGACATGGTGGATTTGGAAGGCCAAGCCACAAGGGCCAGGCACTGACCACTAGAATTCCACAGCACAAAGGGGTTGAGGTCAGTTTCTCAGACTCGCAGACAAAGCACGCTATTTGTAGGCCTCAAGGCTCCATAGCAGCAGCAGGAGGACCCCCTCCGGAATGCAAGCAGGTGGACAAAGAGCCTGGGTGACCATCTGTTAGGGCGCTGGCACCGCTGGAGGCCCTTTCTGCCTTGAGACCATGCTATGCTGCCTTATGAAATAGGTGCTGGTAATGCCTAGTGCTGCATGGTGCTCAATTGAAACCAGCCAAGGAACTCCTAGGGTTATTAGAACACTATGGCTTCCTGAAGTCACCTAATGCTAGTTATCCTGTATGTTGTTTCTTTGTTTTCCCTAAGTGACACTGAGCCACTGCTCAAAGCAAGCACAGATCTTGCCTGTGTCTTTAGCCATCTCATACACCTGGGTCCTCCATCACATTTGCCTCCAAGCTGAAGCTTGGGGAGCGAAGGCAAGCAGCATTCCGCAGTGGCCATGAGGAAAGTCTGGCTAAGGCCTGACTTTTATTTCTCTATAACTCAAGTGCCCTGTGGTCCCTGCCTCTAAACAACCACTTTCTAGGTAGGATGTGTGGGGATTCCCATCAGGGAAGGAAGGAGATTCCTGTACCAGCCTCTTCCTAGCCAGCCACCCCCAGGTCAGCACTGCTCCCACCTATCCCTTCACCAGAACAGGCTTCAGCTAACAGTGCGCAAGTGCCAGCCTGAGACACCTGCCTTCTGTTCTCTGATGTCCCTCCGAAATATCACCAAATATCATATCATGTCACTCAGTTACTTTTCTACTGCCAAGATGTCAGGAAATGTTCTCTTTTTATGTTCTTGATTCCCTCCCCAACTAACAAAACAATGTAAGAAATCTAAAATGAGCTTCTTTCTTCTCTCCCTTTTCTACTGTTCCTCAGTTTCTCAAAATTAGGCCAGTGGCTTAGAAATTCACAAAGACGAGGCAGTTTGCGATGATGGGCATATGGGTGAATATGGAGTTGAGGTTTCTTGGGGGGGCAGTTTTCTTATTTTATCCTGGGAGACATCCCTAGGATCAAACACATTAACTCAAATAGGTGGGAATACATATATACATATATATATATATGTGTGTGTGTGTATATATATATATATATATATATATTAGTAAAAATACAACCTAGTTGAAATTTAGGGAGATAAATTTTCTCCACTTTCATCTAAACTGTAAAAACTGGTTTTCACGAAGCAAGAGCCAGGGTCCCTCCAGGATGTCCTTGAGAGTGTGTGCCCTGTGTCACTGACAGGAAGGCACAGGCTCACACCACCATCAGGCCGCTGACTTTGTTCAAAGCACTTTCCATTATTTTTACTTTCATTTTGTCATGCCATCACTTCCATTTCACAGATGGAGAAACTAAGACCAAAGGAGAGGACAGTCCCAGAGCCGCAGCCACATTACAGTTAGAATTCCAACCAATCCTTGGCATTTTGTTTGAGGCCAGAAAAAGGAGCCAGATACAAAGGGAGCCGGAGAGGTCAGCGCGTCTCTGCCTGGGAGCGCAAGGGCCGCTGGAGCTGCAGCTCGCAGGGACAGGCAAGGAGGGAAGGTTTGGGGGGCCGTACTGGCCCTCTGCTTTGAGAGGGTCAAGCTTGCTCTGCTTTCTCCAAGTTTCTGTGCTTTTTAGGGTTGAACCCGTACATCACGTGGCTTCAAACTACATCCTTCGTCCTTTTCACATCCTCAGTGCTAGGATCTTTTTAAAAATCCGTTATTAGTACTGGAAAGTCTGGCTGTGTAACTAGAGAAACTCGTTTTGTATCTATAAGGGGAAAAAAAATTAAAGACTCGGGACCTACGGCCGGAAGTTATCACCCCAGAGGTGGAGAGGAGCTTTGGGAGGTCTTTCTTTTTCTCGGAGAGAGTGGGCGGCGGTGGGAGGCACAAGGGGTGCCCTACGGGAGAGAGAAGTTTTCTTTCAAAACCAGGGCGGGGGTCGATGGTCACATCCCCAGTTCGGTCACCAGGGCGCGCATCCCTCCCTAACAGCCCGCTCTAGGGGTTCCCTGCGTGCCGGGCTGCCGGGGTCACGGGTCGCGCCAGTCGCGGAGGGGCCCAGGCTGGGATGCAGCCCCGGGACAAGCCCACAGCCGGGTCCTCGCTCTCACTCACCCGCGCTCGCGCCTCGGGGAAGCCGGCCGGAGCGTCCCCGCCGTGTCGCGTGGCTGGGGCCAGGGGGTGCGGGCCCGTGGAGCCCCGCGCCGGAGAGGGGCGCGCGGCGGGCCGGGGCAGGCAGCTGGTCCCGCGTCCCGGGCGCCGCGGGCGGCAGCAGGAGCAGCAGCAGGAGCAGCAGGAGCAGCGGGCGCGGCTCCGGCCAGCGCGAGGCGCGCGGCGAGGCCATGGTAGCGGCGCCCCGCGCTCACATGCCCGACGCGAAGCTGCGGGGCCGAGGCGGTGGGGCCGCAGCGAGCGCTCGGAGCCTGCTAGCGCGCTCCCCGCCTCAAAAGTTGTGGGCGCGGCGGGCAGAGGGGCGGCCACCCGGCCACATGCTAATGAGCCGGGCGGGTCGCAGGCGGCGGGCGGCTCCTCCATGGCTGACATCACCGGCCCCGCGGCGGGCTGGGGCGGGTAGAGGGCAGGGGCCCCGAGGCGCGGGCTCGGAGGTCAGCCGAGCCCCAGGCAACTTCAGTCACTCGCACACGCCGCAGAGCACCGCTTTGCCTTTTAGAGAAAGATGAGAAAAATCGAGCTTTGCGAATGAGATACCACTATACCAATTCCATAGACGCACAGTAGGTCTGTGAAAGCAGGTCCTCCTCTGTGACTGATTGGCACCCGCTAGATTATGCTGGTTACTCTGATAGGAGAGAGAAGCCGAGCAGGGCTTGCCCCGCCTCGCGCTGTCCCTGCCCTGAAGAGCTTGAAGTAGCCCCCAACACTACCACTGCTCCTTGCCCAGATGCTCAGCGTAGTGATGCCTTTGCCAAGCCGAACACCTCACCCTCTGGCCGGTGGCAAGAATCTGCAAACTCCCCTTCATCTTCCCGTACCCAGATTCCACTCCCACCCTGGACCACTGCCTTTGGCTCACAGCAGAGTTCTGCAGAGCTGTTGCCTCTAGGACGCCCAAACAGGCTGCAGGGAAAAGAAAACTGTGAATTCAGGCTCGACTAGGGCAAATTAAATCAGGAAAGGGATTGTAGATTGCACAAAGTAATGCACCCACGTCACTGAATGTAAAAATGAAAGCTTCAGGGGAGAGCTTCAAAGATTCAGTGCAAACAGATTTTCTTGGTAAATAAAGTTCCTTGTGCGTCCATATCCCTCCCAGTAAATAAGTAATAAAATGTCTAAATTTTATGACTTCAAGCTTCCACGGCCTCTCCCCTCCCAGTAAATAAATAATAAAATGTCAGTTTTAAGACTGTGAGCCCCACCCCAGTCCCACCAAAAAAAAAAAAAAAAAAAAAAAAAAAAAAAAAAAAAAAAAAAAAAAAAAAAAAAAAAAAAAAAAAAAAAAAAAAAAAAAAAAAAAAAAAAAAAAAAAAAAAAAAAAAAAGACTGTGAGCCTCATTTGCAAGTGAAGAAAAGAGGGTTCCAAATGGTGAAATGATTTAAGACTAAAATCAGACCCAAAGATTGATGTGTCTTCGGATGACTGGATCATTCATTATTCATACTTGTTTCCTAACTCAGACTTTGCATTAATTCAGACAATGTCTGAACTGAAAACATGATTGCAGCCCCTTGGTGTGTTCACCCTGTCTGACTGCCAGATGAGTGGATCATGTTGTCTTGGGCAGCTGCAGATGGGCCTAGGTCCACTTTTGGTGACTCAGTATAAATGAGTCATTTGGCAGAAAACATAAAGGATGCTGCTGTGCATAAACAAACTCACCTTAAATGATAGAGAAAACAATAAAAATATGGCTGTACTTTGTTTTGTTCTTGAACGACCACAGAGCAAATCTGACTTTCCAGTTCTCTCATGGAATTTCCAAGTCTCTCAAAGAAAGTGCCAAACTATAACCCTTGTAAAAAATTTGGTTTACTCACTGCTCTTGCTCAGCTTCTCTGGGGATGGCTCCCACATTAACAAGCAGGGCTGCACAGCTGCCCAGATCTAGCCAGACAAGCCCCAACAGGCTAGGGCTTTGAACTCAGAGGCCCTGGTCATCGCCACTCCCTCCCTTCCAAAGAGAACATTACACTTGCACTAGTCACCCTCCTACAAAACCAGAAAGGCATAAGGGTTTAATGACTCCTCTCGGCTTCGCCTTTGGATGAAGGAATTCTGCTAAAAGTCCACCTTTCCTGCCAGCACCCAAGGGCAAACATGCACCTGCCATCTGTCCCTGCTCTATAAGCAACATGGGTTTATCCCTATGTAATCTTCTCTGCCTTCTAAGCTCAATAACCAAGTACAGGGTTTAACCAGCAGATTGAGAGAGGGAGACACTTGGAAAGATTGATCTTAGTGTTAGGTGAGCTACAGCACTTTGTTGTCACCCTCATTGTCATCGTCGTCTTCTTTTCTTTCTTTCTTTTTTTTTTTAAATAAATCTTTTCTTAGAAAAAAAATTCCTATGACAGAGAAATCAACAACAGAAATAGAGGTAATATAGAACCTTGGAAAGCATAGTCAGCTTGGCCTTAGGGCTTTTTCTGACTTTACCATACTTTAATTGTGATGTGGACTTCAGTGTCCTCATCTGTAAAACACAGATTGCCCTTTCAATCATATATCCAACTGTCCATAACTATATCTGTTAATCTGCACAACAGATTTGATGATAAAAATTGGTATATCAACCATTGTTGATTAGCTACTCTTGGTTTGAAAAATCTGTAATGTATATATCATTGTATGTTGCCTGATTTCTCTGTCTCTGATTTTTGCTCTTGCTTTTATTTTTACTCCTCAAAATAAAATAAAATTTAAATTTAAAAAACACAGATTGTCCTAAATCATTACTAAGAGGTTCTATAGTTTTGATGCTTTAAGATTCAATAAAGATCTTTGACACAGGAACAAGGAAGTACAAAACAGAAATTGAAGGGCATTGATAGTCCCCCTCCTTCCTGGAAACATAAAAATCCAGACAAGATTCTTGATCATCTCAGATGACTAGGATGAAGTCTCCTCTGGAGCTAGGAAGATGAGGCAGATGACCTAGAAGATCCACATAACCCTAGGAGTGCTTTGATGTAGAATGAAAAGAAAGAAAGGCAATCGAGATCAAATTCTAGAAACAAGTGAGTTAACAGTCGGCCTCCCTAACCTTCCAGAGTTAGAAATTGGGTTACTCCACATGGTTTGCAATGGAGTGAATGGGAGCCCAGTATCTCCACCCCCGGGGACTGCATGGAGTCAGAGCTTCTGTAAGGTCTTCCTGCCTTTACTGATATTAGCTTAGGCTTAGGCTATGATACACTAACAAATAAGACCCCAAATGCAGCAGCTTAACACCATGATTAATTCTTGTTCGTTTAACAGACTTATACACTGATGCTCATGCCAGAAAGCAACCCTTCAAATAATCTTTTAGGTTTGTGAAATATGGTGGTTCTGTCATTCTATAATATACCATTTCCAAAGAAGCCCTAGGGATAGAAAGCCTGACCAATTAGAGATAAAAAGAACACATAGGGGACACTTCAGTAGACTTCCTTTTATATTCTGCTGGAAAGAATATGGTGATCTGGCTTACTAGTACCTAGGAGCCTGAGAAAGGTAGCCTAGCTACACAGGTGAAGAAGAAGGGAAGGGTTTGGATAGATAGCTGACAATCTCTACATTAGCACCTGATATCATCTACAGGGCATGGAAGAGAACAGGAGAACAAAGGAGGCTCATCTCTCTGGTCTCAGTTTGTTTCTTTTTACAAGGGTGCTGGTTCCGATGCTCTCAGGGCCCACCTACTTTAATTTGGTGGTCCAAAGAGGCCATGGAAATGTCCCATAGTGAGGAGCCGAGCAGTGAAGGTTGCTACTGCAGCACATCCTCCACTGTGGAGCTCTCCTCCACTCGCCAGTCAGTCCAGTGGACCCAACAGAGAGGCCCTTGGGTTTTCTCCAACTTCTGTTCCAAAGCTGTTCTTGTGTCTCAGCCAAGCTAATTGATCTCTACTGACCTCAGTGTCCCCAGCTGCCCAGCGGGGAAAAAAATCATTACCCTTTCCTATCTTCCCAGGCTTAGCCTGAAGCTATGATGTGCTCACTCTCCAGGAGACACCAGGTGCCCTTTTGGCTGCAGTCCTCCACACAGTGCTCACCTTGTAGTCAGAGCCTTTTGTAATGCTACATTCTAAGCAGGCCCCACCGTATGCCAAGTTCCCAAGCATGGGGTACTTGTGAGATGTGTGGCAGTGTGGGTGGCATTGCCATGCTGGGATACAGAGGTGACTGCAAAGCAGAACATCCCAGGAACAGTCAAAACTCTGGTGACTAAGAGTCCCCACAGGTTGGCAGATCACCAAGATTGAGCCTCACCAGGAATGGGTGAGCCTCACCAGGGATGGGTGAGCTCAGGCATCACCATCTCATCTAGGGGAGGGATGCGGCAGCACCTCAGTTATGTTGCAAGCTAGATCTGTTTACTCATCTTCTTTTCTGCTTGAGCTCTTTTACTCCCAATTTGATGAGCTTCTTTCTGGAAAGTTCTGTGCCTTGTTATTCATCTTTCTATTCTCAGAACCCAACGTAGTGCCTTCTTTAGTTTATGTAGTCGGTCAGCAAACCCTTCCTATGTGAATTCTCTATGCCTACCTCTGTGCTGCATGTGGGTGAGGCAGACCTCAGTGGATTTGAAGGAGACAGTTGGCAAGTATATCAAGGTAAACTCATCACTGAAGAAGATCCCTGAAGCAGAGCACTCAGGAGGGTTTGCAGAGCTCCCTGTGGATGTCAGGTTGAGCCATGATCTGAAAGCTTGTGTCTGTGAACCAGGCCAAGAAAGGTGGGAGAGTGGGTATGTGCAAAGGCACAGTGGCAGGAGGACTGGAATAAATGCAAAGGGCTGGAAGAGGGCCAATGTGGCTGGAGCACAGAGTGCAAGGGGGAAGAGGTAAAGAGTTGATGGGGTGAGGGGGATGGACTCTGAGAGCAACCAGATTAAGCAGATCCTGGGGCCTATGTTAAGGATTTTTGCTTCCTTTTAAGGGTTTTGGGAAGTCTCTGTAAGGTTTTAAGTCAGAGAGATGTGGGTAAAGAAGAGAAGGAATAGGTAATGGGCAACATGTGCAAGTAGAACTCATTGTTTTAATAGTAATAAGAAAAAGAGAGGCCCGGCAGGATGGCTCAATGGTCTAAAGCACCTGTTTGGGAAAGCTTGGGCGACTTCAGGGACCACGGTTCGATCCCTTGCACCACATGCTGTGCCAGCCCTGCCCTTGGGGCAGGCTGAGCCAGCCATAAAAATGAGTGAATAAACAAACAAAGGTTCTGAAATAAGAAAAAAATAAGTAACTAAAATTAAAAAATTCTTTAAAAAACTAAGAAACAAGAAGTGATACCTAGATCTTTGGAGTCCAGGCAAGAAGCAATGGTTCTAGGACAAGTGTGCAGCAAGTTCAGAGGAGACTATGGATTCAAGAGATTGTAGAAGGTAAAATTCACAAGATCCATTGATGAAACTGGAGCATAAGAGGAGTGAGGTTAGGATTCCCTGGTTTTTATGACCAGATAGATGGTTGTACCATTCACAAGAGGAGTAACAGTGCATGAGAACTAGGTCTTTGAACACAAAATCCTTGACTTTGGATTTGGGCCTAGGGTGACTTTGAGACAGCTGAGTGGCAGGTCAAGTTCATACACACTTGAGTCTGAAGATGTGGAGCTGAGAGGAGAGGTCCAAGTTTGAGGTCTAGATCCAAGTACAAGAGATGAGATCACTGGGAAAGAAAGTACTGTAGTCAGAGAAGAGGCCTGCAGTTGAGACCTGGACAGGACATGGCTGGGGAGAGAAGGGAGAAAAGGCCAAACCAGAAAGGAGACTGGAAGAGAGCCATGCCTTGGTAGGAGGAAAGCCAGTGGGAGGTTGCGTCACCAGAACAAAGGGGGGAAGGGTGTGGTGGTCACCAGTGTATTACTTGCCTAAGGTCAAGTAAGGTGAAGACTGAAAATACCCATTGGTTTGGAAACATTCATTACCAGTATCAGCGGTTTCTGCCGAGTGATTGGAGCTGAAGCCATGTGGTCAGTGGAGAGAAGAGAGAGGTGGAGCAGCTCTGCCGGTGGAGGGAACATTTCAGGAAAGCTGGGTTTGGAAGGCCAGGGTGCCTAGGACAGTAAGTATAGGTGGATCAGGAACTGGGGAGACCTTCATGATCTTACTAGAGAATTTGGACACTGCTAAGGTCTTGGGAGAGAGTGTATCAGAGGTCTAAGAGAGTAAAAAGATGGTGACAAGGAAAGCTGGAGTGTTAGGAAGAAAACTTGCTTGTAACAGAAACATTGTCTTTCAGCTTTGGAGGCCAGGATGCTGCAACCAAAACAGAGCTGAGCTCCTGAAGGCTTGGTCCTTCCTTGCCTTTTTCTAGCTTCTAAAGGTGTTAGCCACTCTTAGTGTTCTTTAGCTCGTAGTCTCTGTTTCATCATTGCATGGCCACTTTCGTCTGTGCATGTCTACATCCTCACATGCCCCTCTTATAGGGACCCAGTTAGTGGACTTAGAGCTCTCTGTAGTCTAACCTGATCTTGTTTTAACTTGATTACATCTACAAAGATCCTGTTTAAAAAAAAAAAAATCACGTTCACAGATGTCAGGGATTATAGAATTTGCTCATATCTTTTAAGGAGATCAAACTCTCCCCACTGTAATATAAAATATTAGAACTACCATTGGTTAGAGAGAGTGAGATATATGACCCAGGATGCCCAGCCCCATCTTGGGACCCTGAGACTGGTGAAAGGGACCCTGTAGAAGACAGTGTCCAGTAGCTTTAGCGGCTCCCTGACTGCTTCTCCCCTGGGAAGCTGGGACCGCAGACTTCTGGGCTCACGTCCTCCTTCCATCTCAGGCTCATCTCTGTAGCCCATTTGGCACTGCTCTTCACCCAGAGAAAAGCTGTGGCAGGCAGGCAGCAGGGTTGCCCCCCTACACTGGGGGTGGGGTTGTGCCACAAAAGACAGAATTCCAGAGCCACCCCCATGCCTTCCACTCCTGGAAAACACACTGCATTTGTGCTTTGCTCAGAGCTACAGGAATCAGAGGGCTTGGGAATTTTCAACTAAAGAACTAAAGGAATAAACCTGCAGTCTTCTTTTTTGATTGCTCTCCTATACCCACAATCTTTATTGCCCCTTCTTTGGAATGTCAGGAATGGTCTCCTTTTGTACAGGGTGAGTAGGGCTGTTTGCTGGACCAGCCCCAGGGTTGGTCCTTGGTGTTTCTCTGTGATGATGGACTCTGGGCAGTGGTCCGACAGGCCAAGGTGAGAATGTAAACACTGTGATCCTTCTGGAAGCAGCCTGGGACTGCCTCCAAGGAGGAAAGGTTGCTCATGGTTTGGCCAGGCTCCCAAGCCTCATGTACAGCAACTCTGAGCTCCAACTTACACAGCTTGGGGTGGGGCCTCAACTGACCTTCCGTTTCTTGTCTGCCCATCGGAGAGGACCATTCCATTCCAAATAACATTCCTCTGATAAAATTGGCTACACACTGTAAATGTCAAGGAGCCAGGAACATTCTGTGGGGTGACAGGATTTCAATAGTCATGTTTTGCAAAAACTTTCTAGCATTAAACATCCTCTCCAGGGGAAGACAGGAAAATTCCCAGATGCCACTGCACTAGCCAAAGCAGCCATGGCCCCAGGGAATGAGCAGAGAGCCCAGAGGTAAAGTTCTCATTCTGGGCAGAG
This sequence comes from Myocastor coypus, assembly GCA_004027025.1. Taxonomy (NCBI): domain Eukaryota; kingdom Metazoa; phylum Chordata; class Mammalia; order Rodentia; family Myocastoridae; genus Myocastor; species Myocastor coypus. Next base: position 43,629 of record PVJA010013421.1, read on the forward strand.
GAAGTTGAGTGCTTAGCCATCTTTTCATCCTATCAGGCAGTCCACAACAGTTGTGCACTGCCCAAGTGCCAGGACTTGATCAATGCAGTGGCTTGTGCTATTGCAGAGCTCTCCAGATTTTCAGAAAAGTGAGAGCTTCCTATTTCCTCCCAGTCCAGGTTCATAATTGGTATGACCTTCCCTCCTTCCCTTTGTCACTGCTCTACGAAGTCTGTGTCTTCTCTACCTCGCACTTGGTCCCTATTCTAGTGAGTGTTTGGTGTGTCACCTTCTGCTTGCATGTGACTCATTATGGGTCTGTTTCTGGGTATCTCAGTCTCTACTTTCCCTGGCTTCCCATGTGACACTAGGTGCCTCCCGGGCTGCCTCTTCCTCAGTCTCTGTTCCTCTCTGTTTATGGCTTTCTTCCCACCAACTCAGCCCCTATTTTTTACTCCTTCCCTTTTCTGTTTCTTTCCTTTAATTACTTTTGATGTGGAATTAAGTTCATTTTTCCTAGGTTTGTGGAATATACTTTCTCAGTCTCTGATTTTAACTTTTAGAATGGGTTGAAGATTTGTTCTTTTCTGTATTGTCTTCATTTCTTATATGGCATGTATAACTATTTAAAACCTTGTTATAAAATATGATGTCCTTGGGAAAAAGGACATACAGTGTGTTGTTGTAAACATGCTATGTAGAACTCCATGAACACGTGGTATGGCTTAGATCCAGATGTTCCCCCAAAGCATCACATGCACATAAGTGTGGCCTTTGGGAGGTAATTGCTTCTGGAATGTGTGGTCCTAGATTAACCCTCTGACAGGTTTATAGTTGGGTACGATGTTGAGAAAAGAAGCCTGTTGGGAAGAAGTGGGTCTCTGTGGGTGTGGCCTGAAAGAGTATATATACATATTCCTCCTACTCTGCTTCTTGTCTGCCAACCATGAACTGTTTCTCCTCTGCCATAGCTTTGCCATGTTACCTGTCTTAGATCCAGTCAACTATGGACTTGGTCCTCTACAAAATGAAAGCCACAATAAATCTTTCTTCCTTTAACTTGGAGGTGCTATGTATTTTGTCCCAAAAACAAGAAAGTAACTAAGAACATGTCATACCCTGAATACTCTTATGTAGTTACCTCCCAGAGGGAAAGATGTACAAGGTCTCTTCTGGTCTTTCTCTCCTACACCTGCATGTCATCACCACCCCAACTTTTTTCAGCACAGATTAGTGTTTTTTCTTTTTTTTTCTTTAATGTAACAGTGGTTGTATTATTGTTATGGTTTATGCCTAGTTGTCCCTGCAAAGCCTCATGCAATCATGGTTGGGGACTTCTACAGTTTCAGACTTGAATGATGATCCACTGGGATTATGTGTTTTACTACTGTTGGGATTATGGTCTGAGTAGTGCTGAGACTATGGGTGTGGCCTGAGGCTGATAGGCTAGGGCAGAGAGCCTGATGTAATTTAAAGAGAAACAGAGAGAGAGACTATTACTGTTGCTCTCTGCTCCCCTGGTTGGTCAGTTGCCTCTGTCGCCATTGTTGCTGTTCCACCGCCATGAACTACTGTTCTCTGCCATGTGCCACTCAGCCTTGGAGCCAGCCAAATATGAACTGAAACCTCCATAAACTGTGAGCTAAATAAACCTTTCCTTCTTTCATTTTGAGTGTCGGGTATTTGTCTCAAAAACGATAGAAAAGTAACTAAGACAATTATATATTTTCATCATCAAATCTGTTTAGATTAATAGGTATAAGTATGTAAGATTGGTCAAATAATTAAACATTAACACTTTCAATAAACCTTATTTTTTTAAATTCTTCCAAATGCATTTTGAATTTAAGTCACTGTTCTAAAAAAATTTTTATAGGGCGAGGTGGTGCGTGCCTGTAGTCCCAGCTACTTGGGAGGCTGAGGTGGGAGGGTCGCTTGAGCCTAGGAGTTCTGGGCTGCAGTGCGCTATGCCAGTCAGGGGTTTGTACTAAGTTTGGCATCAATATGGTGACCTCCTGGGAGCGGGGGACCACCAGGTTGCCGAAGGAGGGATGAACCAGCTCAGGTCAGAAATGGAGCAGGTCAAAACTCCTGTACTGGTCAGATTAGTATTTTTGATAAAATGTAAAACACCTGTGTTTGTATTTTAATGTAACCAGGGTGCTGTGGTATAGGCTCTTTTGTGTGTGTCTTCTTGTGCTCAGCATTCTGACTGAGAGCTGTTATGTGTAGTTACAGCCTTTTTGCTCATCGTTCCAGGGAATAGCTAATATGGGACCAGGCCTCAATTTGTTTTCCTTCTATTCCTAATGGGCATTGGAATAGTTTTGCATTTGCAGCTATTACAAATTGTTCATCTATTAACATTCATGTACATGTCTTCTGATGACATGCATTACTATTATGTTGAGGAAAATTAAAAAAGAAAGTGGTTTCCATTTGGAGAGATGAAATTAGACAAATGGGATGGTTTCAAGAAAGAGCTCTGGAGGAGGAGATTGAACACTCCTTTTTCAGACCTGTTTTCTACTTTTACAACTGTAGGCCAATTAACCTCAGTGAGTCTCAATGGTCTCATCTGAAAAATGCAAATAGCAGCACCTGCTGCTGTAGTTATTATTACCTCACAGGTAGCCTAAAATAATCAAAGGAGAGGATGGCTATGAAAAGAAATTGGGTGAAAAGCATCTTGCAAAAAACAAGATATTGCTATTTCTTTTACTGAAGAAAACTGAATGACAACACTGTAAGTTTCCTATGTTTTAAATTTTGAGACTGAGACTTTCATTAGACAGAGATTTCACAAGTTCCTGACCCAAGGTGAGCAATAAAGGAAATTGAACCTCTTGCCTCCTAATGTCTTTGTTTCACATGATCAAGTAGGAACATATAATTGGTGACATCTTTCTTACCTTCCAAAAGGGGAAAGGCTCTTGACTTATACTCAGGCTTTTTGTGTGGATGAACAACAGAAAACTCCACTGACAGAACTGTCAGGGGGATTAGTGGAAGGCCTAGGCCCTTAAGGGGAGGGATGTGCACACAGACCATATGCAGAAAGCCAAGACTGGACTCCTTTTCAGACATCAACCCAGTGCCCCATCCACTGCCTTACACTGTCCCCTTGTGTAAAGAGAGGGTCTGACTAGAGAACGGATGGGAAATAGGATATGACTCTGCCCATCATCAGAACAAACCCACAAGCCTCCTCCCCTTATAGGATGGCAGGCTTAGGGAAGTTGCTGGGGCCCACACAATGGGAAAGACAGGCTGGACACCTGCCCCAAGTTCCCTTCCAGCTTTTGCTCATGCTCTAACCAAGACACACCTTGAACTCTAAGGCTCATGCTCTGAAGGGTGGTATTCCTGAGGCCTCCCTGAGATAGCTTCTATAAGAGAAGACCTCATGCAGCCAGTCCATGCATGTGATGTGAGCTCCATGGCCCTGGTAGCCCTGTACTTGGTCTCAGAATTACAGAGTTCTTTTCCCCAGGCACTCATTGTGGGCTGGGGGGAAGGGGACAAGGCTGAACTTAATGACAGTGAGCCATTCAAGAAGGACTTGCAACAGAGACAGAGAGGGCTCCAAGGCCAAGCCATGAATGCAGGGACTTTCTGTTTTTCTTTTTTTCTGCAGTACCAGGGATTGTACTGGGGGGACCTTGTGCTTGCCAAACAGGTGCTTATACTGCTGAGCTATCCCCATGACCCCAGGGGCTTTCTAAGAAACAGCTGCTGAGAACCACCCATGGACAGAGGAATGAACCACAGCCTAAAAGCTGAAACTTAGGCCAGTGGTTCTCAGCCCTGGTTGGACAATGGAGTCATGAAGGAGCTCTTACAAAATGCCACTGCCAAGATTGTTGTGGGGCCTGGCCATCAGTAGTCTTTAAAAATTCCCCCAAGTGTTAGTGGGTTGCAACCACCATTGAAACTATCACCTGAACTGACTTAAGGAGATAGCATGTAACTTTTACCAGCCTGGGGACATAATATTTATTGAGTAACCTGCTTTGTATTAGGTCTGGCTACATTGAGATGGGCAAGATATTTCCTACCCTTAATAAGTCAGCAGATTTGGAGGAAAAGTGCAACCATAAATTGGTATAAATTGTTTTATCTAAGTATGAACTAGGTGCTGTAAGAATATTAAAGTATACTGAAGAAAGCTGTCTTAGAGAGATGATATTAGAATTCTTTTCCTGAGGATGATCAGGACTTTCCCAAGCAAAGAAAACAGAAAAAAAATGTGGAAGGAACAGCATCACAGAAGGCAGAGTCCAAGGGCCACAGTGTGTCCAGCATAACACAAGGCATGCCGGACGAGGACGCCAAGCATAGCAGCAAGGCAAACTTCAAAGCCTGGACTCCACTGAGCTCTCACTGTTTGAAAAGTGAGGCAAAAGGGGAAGATTAGAAATGAGAGAAGGCACCTGAGAAAGTAGGGGAAGTGACTCAGATTTGAGGTGACAGAGTTCTGGCTGAGAAACTGACAGTGGGAATGAAGGAGGGAGCAACCCAAGGACGTTTACAAAATAGGCAATGCAATTTGCTGAGAGAATTGGGGGTGAAGGGAAGGCACCCCACCAACTAATCCAAGATAGTAAGATAATCTCCTATTAACAAAGATGGGGAAACTAGGTAGACTGTTTAAATCTCATGACATGCCAACACATCCAAGTGCAAAATGTAGCTGGAGGGCAGAAGGTGCATCATGCTATTGAGGAGAAAAATACTCAGGTAGGGAAACCTACAAACTATACCAGAGGTCAGCAGGGAAAGGCAAGACACCTGGGGTGACACCTGGCGTATCAGGCACAAAAGTGTTGGCTCCAAGATGGACCTGTGTTCAGGTGGAGACAGAAGAAAAAAGAGGGGTAAGAAGTAGTTGAGGAGCAGGTCCATGAAGAGGGAAAGTGTAGACCTGTAAAGGAGAAGAGGTTATCCTTGGAGAAGACAGGCATTTTTTAATGGACATGGAAATGTTTGAAGAACTTCATTCCCAAGGGATCTTTTCTAAAGAGCACTAATCAAAATTCCCTAAAGCAGGGCTTGGGAAAGTTTCTCTGTGAGGGGTGTCTCAGTTACTCTTCTCTTGTTGCTGGGACAAATACCCAACACCAAAAATGAAGGAAGGAAAGGTTTATTCAGCTCACAGTTACTGGGGGTTTCAGTCCATATTCAGCTGACTCCAAGGCAGACACATGACAGAGAACAGCAGTTCATGGTGGTGGAATAGCAGCAATGCCAACTGAGGTAACAGAGAGCAACAACAGCAACACAGGGAGAGTCTATTTCTCTGCCTCTCTTATCATACATTTGGGCTATTACCCCAGGATGGGAAAGGCACGCACACCCATAATCCCAGCAGAACTAAGATATATAATCCCAGGGGATCATGAGTTAGTCTTAAACTCTAGAAGTCCCTGCCCCATGACTGCATGAGGCTCTGGGGAGACAACTAGACACCATAACATTCCACCCCTGGGCCCCCAAAATCTCATGCACATTCCTTTGTGAAAAAGACATTTTAGTCCATCTCTAAGAGTTGCCAAAGTCCTAACAGTTTCAGCATTGCCAGAAAGTCCAAGTCCCAAGTCTCCTTAAAGATCCAAGGCAAACTCTCAACTGTGAGCCCCTGTAAAAAATAAAAGTTAAACACAACCAACATTTATTTATTTATTTATTTATTTATTTATTTATTTATTTATTCTCTTTTTGAGACAGGGTCTCCATATGCAGTTCAGGCTGGCCTTGAGCTCACTTTTGTAGCCCAGGCTGGTCTCCAACTCACACCACTCCTCCTGCCTCAGACTACCAAGTACTGGGATTACAGGCGTGAGCACCCATGCCCAGCTAACACAACCAACATTTTTTAAAATTTAATTTAATTTAATTATTTTATTTTATTTTTTTATTGTTTAAATTTAACACGGGTTATATTACATATTTTCATCATCAGATCAGTTTAGATTAATACATATAGGTATATAAGATTGATCAAACAATTAAACATTAACCCTTCTAAATCAACATTATTATTATTTTTTTCTTTTCCCCTTTCTTTTCTTTGAAAGTTGACATATTGCATATTGTCCTCACAATCGTT
>PVJA010013422.1:0-18258 GCA_004027025.1 Myocastor coypus
CTCTTTGAGGTGGTCTTGGCGATCAGATGGCAGTGCAGTTCTAATCCATTGAGACGTTCTAGACAGCACGCAGTCCAAAACCTGTTCCAGCCATGTCAGCCTCCAGCATTCTTTATTTCTGTTCCTTTGGCCTCCATGGGTGTACGAACTATTTTACTTGGACCTCTGTCTCATCTTTCTTCTTTTACGCTTCAGTCTGCGCATTCGCATCTTCCTCCACTTGGCTCTCATGGCACAGAGGTTTCTAAGAAGATGGCGTTAAAGTCGAGAGCAGGGCTAAGATTTAAGTATCAACTTTGGCCTCCCACCCAATGGCTCCAGTAACTATGGAGTTTTGTGAAACAATCAGGGAAGTATCAGTGAAATGTAGAGGGAGACTCTTTCTTTCCAGTAAAAGGCTGATTATCTAGGGATCAGCATGGGAAGGAATTGTTTAGGTTTAACTATGAAGGGAGTATTAGAAGATAGATTCAAATCAGGCACCCTGCCTGCCTTCCTGAGCTCTGAGTTTTGCCTTGTTGGGTACCCAGGTTCCACAGGCCACCACAAACCTACTATGAGGGTGAGTTCCTGTGATGGTCATCTTACCCAGATGGGTCTTCAGGGTTTGGCATAGCAGGCATGAAGATGCAAAGGTTCCACTGTATATATGTGAAAGTGAGAGGACAGAAAGCCCTCACTTGACCTGTTGTCTGGCTTTGGCAGAGGAGTGAGCTCTGTGGTCCGCCGTTGTGTTCATCGAGCCACTGGCGATGAGTTTGCAGTGAAGATCATGGAGGTGACAGCTGAGCGGCTGAGTCCTGAGCAGCTGGAGGAGGTGCGGGAAGCCACACGGCGAGAGACTTACATCCTTCGCCAGGTCGCCGGCCACCCCCACATCAGTGAGGCTGCATTCTCTATTCCTGTTAGCTGATGACCCCACTGCTGCCTGGCCCTGTTCGCAGCCCTTTTCTCCCTTTTCTCCCTTCCTGGCTCTGTTCCACCTCAGAGAGTGGCCAGTGTTTGGGTCTCTACTGCCTCCACTGGTTCTCCTTCCTTCCCAGTAATAGCCCACTGCTGCCTTGGGATGGCAAAGCCATCACTTTCCATCTCTACCTGCCTTTCTGTCTCTTTCCCCAGTCACTCTCATCGATTCCTACGAGTCTTCTAGCTTCATGTTCCTGGTGTTTGACCTGTGAGTATCACCCTCCCCTATCTGAGAAGCCTTTTCTGCCTCCACTGTTGACCCTGCCTTGCACCACAGTGGCTTGGAGACCACCCTGCTCATGTCTTCCTGTGCTCCAGCCAGGGCCGTTACCTTTGTTGCCAGTAGCCATGGCCTTCTCTGTGTGCCAAGGTTGAGTACTTGTGACCAAATAGCATTCTCATGACCCCATTGTCCCGTGAATGGGAGAGAAGCTCCTTTAAGAGAAGACAGTTTGATAATGAATGGGCCACTGGTAAAATATGTCCTCACTTACCAGTCTTTTGTGGTGTCTCCTCTAATTCTTTTTATGATTTGACCAGATCTTAATGTCAGATATTATATAATAATGCAGACCAGTTGCAAAAGCATTTCATAAGAGAGTGATTTAAGTATGAAAGAGTAAGAGAGACCCTTGAAAAAGAATCCATGGAGCTTTCAGGATATTTTTACAAATGGCTGTTGGTACTAAGAGGACTGATGAGTGTCCACACCATTTTCACACAGCTGTGCAGGACGACTGTTGGAGAACTAACAGTGTTGTAATTACAACCTCAATTTTAAATATAGAACAAAGCAAGATTTCAAAATAAGCCTGTTTCAACCTTTCTATCATACTTAAGTGGAACTTGGTCCATGTTCTAAATAGATTCACTTTCAGAGGAATTTGTCAGGAGTAGTAACTCTCAGGATAACAAGGACCACTTGTAAATGATGTCACAAGCAGCCATTCCCTGTCAATAGAAGAACCCCGTTGTGGCACAGTGAAGACATGTCAAGCACTAGCTCCCAAGAACAACCTGCCCTGGCACCTGATAAGCTCTTGGAGTGCTCTGTGGCCTGACCCTTCGGCTTGTCCCTGGAGGACTCTCATGGCTGGCCTCTTCTGTGATATTTTATGTGAGCCCCGGCTCATTTTCTCAGTCCCCACAGTGGGGTGCATGTACTTCCTATGCTCCTGCTATCCCGTAGGATGCGGAAGGGAGAGCTGTTTGACTATCTCACAGAGAAGGTGGCCCTCTCAGAGAAGGAAACCAGGTAATGGAAGAGCCTGCAGCCCCTGGGGCGAACAGGGAGTGGGTGAGCAGAAAGAACCAGAACAGGAAACTGCACCTCCCTTAGGTCCATCATGAGGTCTCTGCTGGAAGCAGTGAGCTTTCTTCATGCCAACAACATTGTACACCGAGACCTGAAGCCCGAGAATATTCTCCTAGATGACAATATGCAGATCCGACTCTCAGATTTTGGGTTCTCCTGCCACTTGGAACCTGGAGAGAAGCTTCGAGGTGAGAGAGCCTGGTAACCTAAATGACTTGGGAGATGAGATCCAGGACAGAAGTTGGTTGGCCTGGTCTCCATGCTGAGTGTTGGGTATCAAAGTATTGGGTATCGAAGATCACTTGCCAAGTAAGTACCTCCAGATGCCAAATCTTTTGTGCAACTCAGAATGATCTTCCTGGTCTGAGAGGTGGAGACATGAGAAAGCAGACAGACACTGAGCTGGCAAAGGGCCACACTGTAGAAGCCAGGAGAAAGAAGCCCGTATCTAGTCTGAGGGGAACCCTCCAATCAGGCTTTGTCTCAGAAGGAAAGGAGCGAGATTCACCAGTGTGTTCATAGATCTGGATGAAACAAGACCATAGTGTGCTGGAAGAAGCCTGGTGTGTTCAGACATGCAGACATAATTTCTTTACTTGGGCTCACCCAAGTATTAATAATTTGTCATGACAAGAAGTTTTTGTTTTGTTTTTTGGTCTTGCTATGTAGTTCAGGCTCACTTTGATCTCCCGAGTATCTGAGATTGGCCTCCAACCGAAGATTGATGGGGCTCAAACTGCTGTCTCTGCAGTTGCCCAAGCTACGCTTTATACCGCTGAACCATCTTGCTTGCCCTATTTAAGGTTTTGGAGGTATTGGGACTTGAATTCAGGACCTCACACTTGCCAGGCAGGTGATGTGCCCACTGAGCTATATCCTCCGCAGTCCAGTGGCCAATCCCTTTTTTTTTTTTTTTTTTTTTTTTTTTTTGGTCTTTCTGAGACAGAGTCTTGCTAAGTTCCCCAGGCTAGCCTTGAACTTGTGAGTGTCCTGCCTTCATCTTTGAGTACTTGAGATTAATAGGCCTGTGCCACAGCACCTAGCTTGTTACATACATTTTTCTTGTTTCTGAAATTATCTTTGGTCTTTGGTCTTCCGGTCTATTCTTTTCACTTTAAGCTTCCAGGTCAGGCCAGGCCTCATTTTTGTATCTTCTTGTTTTATGACATACTTCTTACCCTATTGTTTTCCAGAGCATAGTGTGTTCAGTAAGGGTGTTTTATCTAATTTTGTTTTAGTAGGGTGCTTGCTACATACAAAGCATCCTATTAATATTTTGTGTGTGAGTGAATTTACTGAGAAGTAACTTTCTACTTACCCATGTTATAATCTGAAAGTGTGCCGTCTGGAAATTGCTAGAAGAATTGATGGCTGAAGTGGCAGAATAAAAGTATTGGCTGGGTCAAGTCCAGTCATGGAAGGCTCTAAGCCTTAGAGTTTCAGACTTGATCTTGATGCCATGATAGGAAAACTGGAAAGTGTGTTGGGCAAAGGATTTACTTTTTTTTTTTAACCGTTATTTTAATTTATTACTTTTTTTTTTTTTTTTTTTTTTTTTTTTTTTTTTTTTTTTTTTTTTTTTTTTTTTTTTTTTTTTTTTTTTTTTTTTTTTTTTTTTTTTTTTTTTTTTTTTTTTTTTTTTTTTTTTTTTTGTCTTTTTGAGACAGGGTCTCACTATGCAGTTGAGGCTGGCCTTGAGCTCACTTTTGTTGCCCAGGCTGGTGTCGAACTCGCACCAATCCTCCTGCCTCAGCCGGCTTGCTTTTCTTTTTAAATTCCTGTTCAGTAACTAAAAAGAAACTTCAAAGAACCAAGGTAAGCCAGCCTAAGAGGCCCAACATCTGCATGCTAGTATCTCCATTCAAAGCCTGGTAGTAAAAGCTGGTGCAGAATAAAGTGGTTCTGGAGGCTAGCAGCAGCCCTGCCCAGAGGGGCTTTCTGCAATGAGGTACTCCTAATAGGGCCAGACTGTGAAAAAAATGGTATTTGTTGGCCTTGTCAAAGAGCTCCTTCCGGTAGGCATCCGGGAACTGAGCCCGCCGTGCGCCCCATAGGTGGCCAAGCCCAAGGCCCCAGCTCCCGACAAGGCAGCAAGGTGATGGAAAGCAGCTCCTGGCCCAGCCATGGCGGTAGATGGTCACAGGCTCCTTTTATTACTTTTAATAGGATTTACCTTTTAAGAAAGGTAAAGGATGTGCTTTTAAGAAAGCTGTATTTCCATTTGTTTCCCTTGGGTTAAGTAGTGGGTCCACTAACCAGAATGGAAATTAGGTACTGGCAGAAAAGAATACAGAGCTCACTGTAGCCCAGCAGCACAATGCCTGTCTAGCAAGTTCGAGGCCCTGAGTTTAATTTAGTTCCCCCCCAACCCCAGGATACAAATACTTAATTTTTCCATTTGTATGATGTATTTAAAAATGTGATAAGTTATAAGTGCATGGTGGGTGCTTTGGCTGGAGGGTTGGAAGAGGCAACTCCTAAATCGGATGTTCTTAGCAGGCTACTGGGAGCCTTGGGGGCTATTTGAATTTTTTGGCAGAGACGTAGTTCTGAGGTTAAGCAAGGAGTGGGCACTGGGCCAGCGAGATAGCTCAGCGGTCTAAAGCGCTGCTCGATCCCTGGCACCATGTGCTGCACCAGCCCACCTCAGGGTTGGCTGAGCCAGCCATAACACAAATAAATAAATGACATTTAAGAATAAAAAGGGGGGGGGGGGCTGGGAAGATAGCTCTGTGGCACAAGTGCCTGCCTGGCAAAGTGCAAGATCATGAGTTTGAACCCTGGTCCCGCCAAAAAAAAAAAAAAAAAAAAAAAAAGGCACTAACAGAATAGGAACACTGGTGGCTCAGGCAGTATTGGCATGGCCCCCTGCAGAGATCTGCTGATCAGTGCCCCAAAGGGGGCTAATGGCATCCCCTCTGTCGCTACCTCTCCCCAGAGTTGTGTGGAACCCCGGGGTATCTGGCACCAGAGATCCTAAAGTGTTCCATGGATGAAACCCACCCTGGCTACGGAAAGGAGGTCGACCTGTGAGTGTGGGTTCTCCCCGTCACTCCTGTATGCTCCGCCTTTCACATCTGCCTATTAGCCAGGCCTGCCTGACTCTCTTCTCCCTCCCAGCTGGGCCTGTGGGGTGATCCTATTCACACTCCTGGCTGGCTCACCCCCATTCTGGCATCGACGCCAGATCCTGATGTTACGCATGATCATGGAGGGCCGGTACCAGTTCAGTTCACCTGAGTGGGATGACCGTTCTGACACTGTCAAAGACCTGGTGAGCCGGGGCCATCAGAGGACAGTGGGGAAGGCCTGAGGCTTGCCTCTCTTACTCTGGGGTTTCCCTAGATCTCAAGGCTGCTGCAGGTGGATCCTGAAGAACGCCTGACGGCAGAGCAGGCCCTGCAGCATCCCTTCTTTGAGCGCTGTGAAGGTAGCCATCTGTGGAATCTGACTCCCCAGCAGCGGTTCCGGGTAAGCCTGGGTGTGGCAGGCTTTGTACCTCTGCCTTCCTAAACTCTTTCTCCCATGCTCTGTGCTCCGCTGGATTCTTATTGCCCTCCCTTCCCAGGTGGCAGTGTGGACAGTGCTGGCTGCTAGCCGAGTGGCCCTAAGTACCCACCGTGTGCGGCCACTGACAAAGAGTGCACTGCTCAGGGACCCCTATGCACTGCGGCCAGTGCGACGCCTCATTGACAACTGTGCCTTCCGGCTCTATGGGCACTGGGTGAAGAAGGGTGAGCAGCAGAACCGAGCAGCCCTCTTCCAGCACCGGCCCCCTGGACCTTTTCCTTTCGCCAGTGCTGACGAGGACGGGGACTCTGCTAGTATCGCTGAGGATGAGGTTGCACGGGTGCTGGGGTAGGCCCTCAGCCCTGAGGCAGCTCAGAAAGGAGGACTCCTGGGGGTTTGGACCATCCCAACTTCACTGAGCCCTTGCCTTAGGCCCTCTGCCTGGCCCACCTGGTCATACTGCTATCCTAGAGACCAACTCTGTACGTTTGCCCCTGCTGTCAAGGCTTAGAGGTGGAAGAGAGCTGCTCCAGATGCTGTGCCCAGCCTCGTCTGCTTCCTCTGCTGCACCCCAAATAAAATCTGTCCCACACCAGGGTAGCATCTCATGTCTGCTGACTGCCTTCCTCCCAAATGGCACTCACGCTGTGGCAATGGCACATGCCAGCTCTGCCTTTATTGGGGAAATTGCTGGGCATCACTTTGTCTTGTTCTTGCCTTTGCTGGGAGGCCCCTGTGCAGGCCGTTCTAGTGCACTCAACTTGCTGCTGAGCCTTTCCTCGCTGGCCTTGAGCTGTTCTTCCACCAGCTGCTGGAGCTGCCCTAGCTCTTTATTCACTTGGGTCTTGATGTAGGTTCTGAGGATACAGGCCTGGCCTGCAGAGGCAGGGAACAGGCAGGTCAAGAGAAATGTCATCTGGGCGCTGTCCCTAGATGGTGGACACGATGTCCAGGATACATGCCCTGGAGGCCACACAGATGGCAGTTGACCAGCCTGAGACAGTTGAGCCCAGAGTGCTAACACTATTCCTCCTGGATTCATTTCAGACTCAAGCTTGGCAACTGTGTGACTTAGCATATTTAACTTTTCCATGCCTGTTTCCTTGTGTGATGTGTAGGTAAAAAAAAAACAAAAAAAAAACCACCTAGTACATAGGATTAAGGGAGGGTTCAATTAATACACATGAAATGCTTAAAAGAAAGCATCCTCTACACATGGCTAAATTTGTGCTGGCTGTTGTCATTCATTGTCCAAACATGGAACCACCTCTTCTGCCCCCATTCCCACGTGATGGGATTATAGGTGGGCACCACCACACCCAGACTCCAGACAGGGTCTTGCTATAGAGTTCAGGGCGGTCTTGAACTATGTAGCCCAGGCTGACCTTGAACTTGTGACAGTGCTCCTGCCTCACCTACCCAAGTGCTGGGATCACACCTGTGCGCCACCATACCCAACTGATGTGCTCCTGTCTGTCATCTTGGGTTTCTGCATAAGGAATCATTTGGTAAGAAAACAAGTCTTTAGGAGGCTGAGGCAAGAGGATTGCTCCAAGCTTGAGGCCATCTGGGAATACAAAGTGCGTTCAAGGCCAGCCCGAACTGCATAGTGAACCCTGCCTCAAAAAGGTAAGTGTGAAGTCCTGACATGCTCCAAAGCTCTATTTTATAGCTGCTCAGAGCCCCAGAGCACCTGAACCCCTCCAGGTGCTCACTTGGCTCTTGCTCTGGCGGGACCACTGCCTCAGCTTCTTCCTCCTTTTGGGTGGCTACCTGCTCCTCTGCTTCCTGGCCTTTGTTCTCTGCAAACAAGAAACAAGAAGAGGTCTAAGCCCCAGCCCTGATCCAGCCCTAGCTCCCTGCTCTCCCATACCTGCCCTACCCTCTGGCCAGGACATGGGTAGCCCCATGTAAGTCAAAGACAGATCCAGCTGCACCTGAGCAGAGAAGAAGAGGGAGTCTGAGAGGAAGGCGCCTGCACTGAGACAAGACCTTGTGTATCCCATGGAAGAGTACCTGCGGTGTGAACACATATTTGTAGAGCTTGAAGTGTCGGAAGTAGGTGTTGATCACATAGTCAGCCAGGCCCAGGAGCTGTTCTTCCTTAAAGAGGTCAATACTGAAGGGGGGGCGCTGTAAGGACTGCAAGTTAGTGCTGATGGCTTCCAGCAGCTCTGGCCTGTCCTGTAAGAGCCCAGCTGTCTAGCAGTGGGGAGAGCCCACTGCAGCCTTCAGAGGAAAGTGAGGTTGATGGGCAGGAGGCAGGGTTAGACCTTGTCTAGAGGAGGGTGAGAAGCCCACTCCAGGGTACTGACCCTCACTCCATGGCAAAAAAGAGCAGTGGTAAAGTGGTGGTAGCATTCTTCCACATTGCCCAAGGGAGTTGCTGGAAGAGAAAGCAAGGAGCAGCATTGAGTCCCTCCTGCTATCCAACCCTTCACCTCACTGCCTAGGGCTGTGAGCTTCACAAGTGGACAGATCTGTGCTTAATCCTCACTTGCCTGTTTAATTCACTCAACTGAACTGTTCAACTATGAACCATTCTAGGCACTGAAGACCAGATAAGATCCTGTCCTGAGGGAGTTTATATACTAAAAGATACAACAGAAGAATTAAATATTCTGAAGAAAATCAGTTTGTGAATAAAAATGTAGGGAAGGGCCGGCCAGATAGCTCAGTGGACTAAAGTGCCTGCTTAGGCACAGCACAGTGGCTAGGGTTTGAGACCTGGCATGCCCTGCTGGCCCTGCCCACAGCTGATTGAGACTGGTATGGTGGCATGCAACTGTAGTCCCAATGATTGGGAAGCTGAAAACAGAATAATCCCTATGAGTCTGATCTGTGTAGAGAGACCCTGAAGACCCTGTCCTAAAATAGTTTTAAAAAACATGGACTGAAGAAGCTACATTATCATACGCTACATCTATTATCTCAGAACAGTACCATAAAATTAGTGTCACGTCCTTAATGTATTGAGGATTTCCAAGTAATGACAACTATCCCTCACTGCAACTAGTAATGAGAGAAAAGATCCAAGGGGTGCCACCCATGCTTCTGCTACACACAGTCACTTGTCTTAGCCTGACCTCCCATGCCTGGGGCTCCACCTTCCCCGTAGCTGCCCTGCTCTCACCAACACAGGCCTTGTGAAGATCCTGTAGCAGGGCACAAGCTGCAGATGTCTGCTCCAGGGAGAAGCCCTGCTGTTGGCAGAAGATGAGGGCATGAGAGAAGAGGTCCAGGGTGATGGCGTCCTGCAAGCTTTGCTCAGGCCAGCCGATTCCCATCAGCTCAGCCAGTACCCTTGTGAGGGAGAGGAAGGAACGAGCGACAGTGAGAGTGAGAGCCTTCTTTCATCACCTTATACTTGCACATGCTTGGAGCCAGCCATTTCTCAACTTTCCCTCCCTGAGTCCCCCTCCCCCACCAGTCCCATACTCCCTCATCTCCTCAACACTGGCGGCCTTCTCTAGCCGGCGCATGGTACGGATGTCCAAGTATTTCCTGTAGAAAGGGAGACAGGATATTGATGGCTGGTACGTGGTAGTCTCACAACATGGCTGTGATCACTAGAGCATTGAACCAGCAATCAACAGAGCTGTGTTTGAGCCTTAGCTGTCACTAACTTACTGTGTAACCTTTGGCAAGCCACTTGGCTCTGTGAACCTCACTTTTTCCCTCTGTAAGTGAGGTATACAGCCTAAACTCATGACACCCCACTCATTTATAAAGTTAGGAAAACAAGTTCTTGTCTGCTCTGCCAATGCTTTGATGCGTGACTTTGGAGAGCCCCACGGAGGGCTTCAGTACCTATGTTATACAGTGGTCCACTGCAACTGTGACATTTCAGTTTATTTTATTTATTTATTTATTTTTTTGTCTTTTTGAGACAGGGTCTCGCTATGCAGTTGAGGCTGGCCTTGAGCTCACTTTTGTAACCCAGGCTGGTCTCGAACTCACACCAATACTCCTGCTTCAGCCTCCCGAGTGCTGGGATTACAGACGTGAGCCACCACGCCCGGCTGTTTGCTTTTTTAAACATGTGGTGCCGGGGATCGAAACTTGGTCCCGGCGGTTGCCTAAGCTTTCCTAAGCAGGCTCTTTAGACCACTGAGCTATCTCACCGGCAGCTATGACATTTCATTTCCGTTCATATGCTCAATCCCTGGCTGTCTTCATGCTGTCTCTATGGACTGGGAAGCCCAGAAAACTGGCAGATTCTAGCCACCTTGAATAAACTCCATTTCTGAGTCTCAGTCTCATCTGCGAAGGTGAGTTGCCCTAGCTACTGGACAGGACTGTTGAGCAGAAGCTAAAGGAATAATGCAAGTGTGACTTTCCAAAGGCTCTACACACTCACCACATGCAGATCCGGGGCTGGGGTAGTGGCGGCTGTGAAGAGCAAGCAGAGTGGGTAAGGAGGAGCCTGCTATACCTGGCTCCAGTCCATGGTCCGTTGTGTATCTCCTCAGGGGCCGGGGCGTTAAGAACGCTCTACAAATGGCCTCGTTTCTAGGACCATATGGAGCAATTCTCCTGCAGGCCCGAAGTTATTAACTACTTATTAACATTAAGGGTCATACACGTCTAAGGCTCGCCTTTCTGCCTTGGTGGCCAGGCAGAAAATCTTACAAGATTCTGAGGGGACAGTTCGGTCTAGTTCTCACCGGAAACAAGTTAACTGCAGGATCTTCGTTTGCTTCGTCAGGCGCCGAAGCCGCTGTGTCGGTCCGCACACCTATTCCTGTCTGCATGACCGATCCCACCAATGAGCCAAGATGCTTCTCCAGCTTCCCTTGTGGTTCGGAGAGTTGTTCATGCTTGGAGTGTACCTTGGCTCCCAGGGATTGGCTTGGTTTTGGGCTGAGCATCTCGTCCTCCTCTCACCACAAGCCCTCACACCTGGATTCCGGGATAACTAGTTGTCAGGCAGCGATTCCCAAGACCTGGCCCCGAAGCTACTCTCCAGCCAATGGGCGCCGCAGCGAGGCGGGGCTCAGCCAATCTATGGAGGGGAGGCTCCCACCGTCTCCATGGTGACCGTTGCTAAGTGGATATTTGCAAAGGAAAGGGTGCAGAGTTCAAGAACATATTTCATTCATTGATGAGCGAATGTACCTGCATAGTGAATCGCAACTTGCCACCTAGGTGCCCCCTTCCAAATTACTGTTGGCGGGTTGGCATTGTTCTCAGCGCTGCTCAAGCTGGAGGCCTCTGTTAGTTACCGTGGGAGCCGTGTCACGGCCAATCCTCGAGTGCAGGAGGAGGTGTTCAGGAAGTAGCTAAAAGATCCGGGAGGCGGGGCCAAGCGCCACCAATTAGTGCAGGAAAACAAGAAGTCCCGCCACATCCGGCGCAGCCTCTGACGCTAGCGCCCCCGTGCCGAGGAGGCAGGTGACGTCCGGTAGAATCCAAGATGGCGGCGCTGGGTTGGCCCTAGTCTCGGCGAGGGGCGAGGGACTGGTAAGGTTGGGATCCAATGGGTAGGTGCAGGAGAGGGGCTCGTGGCTGCGGAGCACTGGCTGCTTTTATATCTCTGTTGTGTCTTCTGCAGATACCGAAAGTGTTACTTCTCTCCCTCAAGCCCCTTGGGGGATCCTGCGCCGCTCTGCGCTGCCCGCAGCTATGTCCGGGCTGGGCAACAAACGCGCCGCCGGCGATGGGGGCTCCGGGCCCCCAGAAAAGAAGCTGAACCGCGAGGAGAAAACCACGACCACTCTTATCGAGCCCATTCGTCTTGGGGGCATTTCTTCCACGGTTCGTGGGCTTTTGCCGTAATCCTGACAACTTGGTTGGATTCCTGTCTCTGTACCAGTTTCCATGCTTAGCAAAGTGCATTGTGCACCATGTTCTATTGAAAGGAACCGGGAATAGGATATCTGCCTTCCCTTTACATATAGGCACTTCCCGTGGGACTTAAGATATGTCAGACTTAGGGACAGAAGCCAGGGATGGTGGTGAATGCTACGGGAGGATCGTTGCAAATTTGAGGCGAGCCTGGATTACGTATGTTGTGAGTTCAATGCCACCCTGAACTAAATAAAGACTTAAGCCAGGCATGATGGCGCATGCATATAATCCTACCACTTGGGAGGCTGAGGCTGGAGCATCGGTGTGAGCTGATTTGGGCTACAAAAGTGAGCTCAAGGCAGCCTAAACTGCATAGCAGGACCCTGTCTCCAAAAGGCAAAAATAAAAAAAAAAAAGACTTGTCTTAAAGAAAACAAACCAAATAAAAAGGACAGAGGCAGAAGGAGCCCTCTGATAACCCAGATGCTTTTTTTTGTAGTGTTTGAGCCTTTTTAAAATCTTCTTGGGGGGCCCGACAGGATGGCTCAGTGGTCTAAAGCGCCTGCAGGCGGCTGCAGGGACCGCAGTTCGATCCCCGGCACCACATGCTGCGCCAGCCCTGCCCTCAGGGCAGGCTGAGCCGGCCATAAAAATAAATAAGCAAACAAAAATTGTGAAACAAGAAAAAAAATAATAAAAAAATTTTTCAAAATAAAATCTTCTTGGCAGATAGTCTGAGAGAATTTTCTTCATGTTGTTTTCCTACTCTATTGTAGTTTCTGAGACCTCCATAACACACATACTTTTTTTTTTTCCTTCTGGGTACTAGCAACCAAACTCCAGACCTCAGGCTTGCCAGGCAGGCAGTATACTACAGAGCTAAATCCCTGGTCCCATACATACTTGACCTGTTGTTCTTCATAGGAGGAGATGGACTTGAAGGTACTGCAGTTCAAGAACAAGAAACTGGCAGAGCGATTGGAACAGCGACAAGCTTGTGAAGATGAACTCCGAGAACGAATTGAAAAGTTGGAGAAGCGGCAGGCCACAGATGATGCCACCCTCCTCATTGTCAATCGCTACTGGGCCCAGGTCGATGCCTTCTGCTTTCAAAGACCTGACCTTGATTCTTGGATTGCCCTGTTGAGGAAGGAGAATTATGCAGCAAGGCGCTGAGAAATTCGTAACATTGTTGATGCTTTTC
The DNA here is from genome assembly GCA_004027025.1 of Myocastor coypus. Classification (NCBI taxonomy): domain Eukaryota; kingdom Metazoa; phylum Chordata; class Mammalia; order Rodentia; family Myocastoridae; genus Myocastor; species Myocastor coypus. The sequence continues at coordinate 12,786 of PVJA010013422.1, forward strand.
CCCTTCAGCTGGACGAGACTGTGGAAGCCCTCCTTCGATGCCATGAGAGCCAGCGGGACCTCTCTGCAGGGATAGAGGCACCTGGGACCCAGGAAGGTCCACCCCATGATGTGATCCCTCTGATGGAGCCAGGGGCATCAGAGCTGAGGGGTAGGGCCAGAGCCTGGGGAATTTGAGTTCTAGGAAAGGTCCTGGGGAAGAAGGGATGTTTGATTTGGTACTCGTAAAAGCCTTATCCTACCCACTGCTCCTGAAAAATTGACTGAATGTGTGAGCAGAAAAGACAGTGGGAGAGAAAAGGTCTTCGAATCTAATTTGATTCACAATTGTATTCATATTGCTATCCTTTAGTTCAAAAAGTATTGTTGGCTAGGCATAGTGATGCATGCTTATAATTCCAGCACTGTGGGAGGGCGTCAGGCAATTTTAAGGCCAGCATTGGCAATTTAGCAAGACTCTGACTTTAAAAAAAAGACCAGTGTGTACCTCAGTATAGAATCCCAGAGTTCAGTCTCCAGTAACTCAGAAAGAAAAAATACTGAGTTGAGTATTGGGCTGGCCAGATAGCTCAGCAGATTAAAGTTCCTGCTTAGGCAGACTAGGGAGGGCTGATCCCTGGCGTGCTGTGTCGGCCCCACCCTAAGGGTGTGCTAAAACAGCAACTGAGATTAGGCATGGTGGCACCCCTGTAATCCCAGCGCTTGGGAGGCTGAAAACAGGAGGATCACTATGAGTCCAATCTGTGTAGTGAGACCCTGCAAACCCTGTAGACCTTGTACTAAAAAAAAAAAAAATCTGAGCAGGCTGGAGAGAATAAGTACTTGCCTGATAAGTACAAGGGCCCGAGTTCAATCCCCAGTTCTACACACACACACACACACACACACACACACACACACACAATCCAAGTGTTGGCTTAATACTTTCTAGCAGACTTTTTTTTTTCCCCCTTGGTACTGGGGATCAAACTCATGACCTTGTACTTGCCAGGCAGGCACTGGTGCCACGGAGCTATCTCCCCAGCCCCTAGCAGAAATATTTTTAACAGCAGGGAGGAAATTATTGTAAACATAAATAAAAAATGTTAAGGCCCTTTCCAGGAAATAAATGAGTGCATGTATTTTGTGGGTTGTAGTTAAACTGAGGTCGAGGAAGCTTCCTTGAAGAAGTGATTTGGTCACCTTGAGAAAATGACTTTACCTCTCTAAACTTCAGTTGTCTTTCTATGAAGAAGAGAACATTAGTGTGTGACAGTTTGTTGTGAGAGGCACAGAGCCCTCACTTTGGAAATCAGTCCTGATGGGCAGGCGGTACTGCTGTTTTCATGAGGATCTGTCCATTCCTCCCAGAACCTATACCCATGCAGCTGCGACCCCCTCTCAGTGAGCCGGCTTTGGCTTTTGTGGTGGCTCTGGGTGCCAGCAGCAGTGAAGAAGTGGAGCTACAACTTCAGGGGCGGATGGAATTCTCCAAGGCAGCCGTGTCCCGCTTGGTGGAGGCCTCAGACTGCCTGCAGCGCCGGGTAGAGGAGCTCTGTCAGCGAGCATACAGCCGAGGTCAGTTCTTTGCGCCCCCAGTTTTTTTTTTTTTTTTTCTCTTTCTCTTTATTTAGGGCAAGGTCTGTAGGGTCTCACTACTGTGTAGATCAGACTACTAGTGATCCTGCTGTTTTCAGCCTGCCAAACACTGGGATTATAGGCACATGCCACCATGCCCAGTCTCAATCTCCTCTCTGAGTGCCCCATCGATGGGGCTGGTGCAGCACACTGGGGATTGAACCCCACCACTGTGCTCTGCGTAAGCAGGCACTGTGAGTCCACTGAGCTATCAGGCCGGTCCTTGTACCCCTCACTCTTGATGTGTATGGCCCCGCATCTTCACATTCCCTGCACCGGGCTAATGCCCTGAGCCTGGAATTTGCCAAGAAATAAATCTGCCTGTTCTTGGGAGAAAAGATAACTGTAGATAGAGAATTCCAGCTTGGATTCCTGGGTAGAATTTCTAGGGAGAGGAGTGGAAGGGTAGTTGATGCTGATAGGGTCATCATCTGCATGCACATCCCTGCAGCACTTTGCATTTTGGGTGGTGGGTACCAGGGATTGAACTCAGGACCTTGTGTTTCCAGGCAGGCACTTTTTTTTAAAGATAGGGTCTTGCTATAAAGTTCAGGCTGTCCTTGAACTCGAGCTGGGTTTACAGGTGTGTGCTACCATGCCCACCCTCTGGAGCGCTTCTTCAATTTCTTTTTTTTTTTTTTTTTTGTCTTTTTGAGACAGGGTCTCGTTATGCAGTTCAGGCTGACCTTGAGCTCACTTTTGTAGCCCAGGTTGGTCTCGAACTTGCACCGATCCACCTGCCTCAGCCTCCCAAGTGCTGGGATTACAGGCGTGCGCCACCACACCCGGCTCAATTTCTTTTTTTTTAAAGACAGTCTCGGGGCCCGGCGGGATGGCTCAGTGGTCTAAAGCACCTGCTTGGGAAAGCTTGGGCAGCTTCAGGGACCGCGGTTCGATCCCCGGCACCACATGCTGCGCCAGCCCTGCCGTCGGGGCAGGCTGAGCCGGCCATAAAAATGAGTGAATAAACAAACAAAGGTTCTGCAACAAGAAGAAAATAAATAAAAGTTAAAAAAAAAAAAAAAAAAAAAAAAAAAGACAGTCTCACTGTGTAGTCCAGGCTAGCCTCAAACTTGTGCCTCAGCCTCTCGAGGGCTATGCGAACTTTAGTAGCAGTTTTGGGGTTTTTTTAGGGGTAGTTGCTGATCCACAGGCTTTGCATGTTGACAGGGTTCTCTCACCCGTAGTTTTGCCTTCACAGTCTGGCCTTTTGAGACAGAAATCCATCTTCTCTAAACTGATTTCCTCCTTTGTATAATGGGAATAAAAACTTATTTCCCTGGGTTTGGAGGAACACAACTGTAATCCCGGCACACAGGATGTTGTCACAGCACTGCTACAAGTTCAAAGCCAGTCTGGGTTACAGGAGTTCAAGGCCAGCCTGGACTGTAGAATAGCAAGATTCTGTCTCAAAAAGACCAAAACCAAAACTTCTTTGTTGTGAAGCGCGGTGGAGACAGCTCAGTTACACTGCACACACAGCAGACTCCAGAGAGGCAGCCCGTCACCCTGCTCCCGGGGCTTGCTCTCATGGGGGCCTTCCCTCCCCAGGGGATGGAGAGCCGCCCAGCGAAGTGGCTCGGGCACGCACCCGAGAGCTGGGCCGAGAGAACCGGCGGCTGCAAGACTTGGCCACTCAGCTGCAGGAGAAGCATCACCGGATCTCGCTGGAGGTGCAAGTCGGGCTTTTGGGGGTGGAATTCCAACCAGGACAGGATGTGACCCTTGGGTAACCAAAGTGCTCAGAAAGGTGATCTTTCCTTCCATTGTCCCTAGTACTCTGAGCTCCAGGATAAAGTGACATCTGCTGAAACCAAGGTGCTAGAGATGGAGACGACTGTAGAAGACTTGCAGTGGGACATTGAAAAGCTGCGCAAGCGAGAGCAAAAACTCAATAAGCATCTGGCAGAGGCCTTGGAGCAGGTGTGGCCAGGGGCTGAGGCAGGCGGAGCCGGGCCGGGACCCTGGGCCTGAGCCTGTGTGCTCACACTCATTGGCTTGCTCTTCTGCAGCTCAACTCGGGATACTATGTTTCTGGGAGTTCCTCGGGCTTCCAGGGGGGCCAGATAACGCTCAGCATGCAGAAGGTGAGCAGCCGTGCCTCCTCCCAGCCCTTCCCGTACGTAGCGTTTTCTCTGTCCTGACCTTAATATTCCCCTGAAGTTCCCGTGAGAATGAAGCGCAGACAGGAATGTCCACGCTGCTGCTCTGTCGTTTGTGGAGCCTTTTTTCCATTCACTTGTATTCTTACTTAGCTAAGAAATCGTGAGCACGAAGTGCTAGACGGATTGGAGAGGATTGATAGGTTAAAACCAAATCTATAGAGTGTAGGAATCATTCAGGGTAATAGGTAAGAAAGAGAATAGAACATCAGCTAGTTCCAAGTAATTCACTGGGGGTGAGGGGCTAGAGCCCTGGCATCCTGAGGCACCTGAGCCTTTTTGTACTTGAGCTTGTTATTTAGGTTTTTATCGACGCTTCCCTGACCCCTTGTCAGCAAAGAGCCTTACTTTCCAGTGTCCCATACTCTTATGCAGCATGGAATTTTGTCCACCTGTGTGGGACCCTTGAAGAAAGTCTAGTTTGGGGCTGTGGGGTCTGGGAGCTTGTGGGGACCATGTGGTGGGGTCCCCTGCCCATCCCGGCCCCGCCTACCACCACCCCTCCCACTCCTCAGTTTGAGATGTTGAATGCAGAGTTGGAGGAAAACCAGGAACTGGCCAATAGCCGCATGGCAGAGCTGGAGAAGCTGCAGGCTGAACTTCAGGGCGCTGTGAGGACCAGTGAACGCCTCAAGGTAAGCCGTGTTTGGGAGTGAGAGGGCCCGGGTGTGCACGGTGGTGGTTACTATGTCACAATCCCCTCACTCCTGGAGAGTCCTTGCCCCCAGGTGGCCTTGCGGAGCCTGCCCGAGGAGGTGGTGCGTGAGACTGGAGAGTACCGTACGCTGCAGGCCCAGTTCTCACTGCTTTACAATGAGTCCTTGCAAGTGAAGACTCAGCTGGATGAGGCCCGGGGCTTGCTGCTGGCCACCAAGAACTCGCACCTGAGACACATTGAGCACATGGAGGTGCGGCCCTGGGACGAGAGGTGGGGTTGAGGCCAGACCTGCAGTGCTGAGATGGTGCTGGGTTCTGGAGCCCTGCGTGACTGCTATAGGTCCCTTGAGAGCAGAGGCCTCCTTAGGCCTGCCGTGGGCCGAGGGATTGTGTGCTTTCACCCTTGAATCCGCAGAGCGATGAGCTGGGGCTGCAGAAGAAGCTGCGCACAGAGGTCATCCAGCTGGAGGACACACTGGCCCAGGTGCGCAAGGAATACGAGATGCTACGCATTGAGTTCGAACAGAACCTGGCGGCCAACGAGCAGGCAGGTGTGTGGCGGGGCCGGCAAAGCGAGCACGTGCCTGGGGTGCTGGGCATGCCAGCGCGTCTGCTCGCCCACTGCGGGGAGTGGAGTCTGTTCACTTTGCAGAGCCTCATCTTCCCATGAAAAGCAGGGGCTGCATTGGTGCAAAGGCAAAGCGAGGGTCACAGGCAGCTGGTGGGAGTGACGCGGCCAGAGTGAGAGCTGCTGTCCCAAGAGCCTTCTGGTGTCTTCCTCTGGAGTGTATTTGTTTTGCAGAGATTTACTAAGTATCACCTATGACCCTGGCCTGTGTAGGGTTTGCAGTTATGCCTGTACAAAACACAAAGAATCCTTGCTGTATCAAACAGTGTTTCAGTACAGAGTAAAAGCGTTTTGATGTGCGTAGTGGTAGATACCAAGAAAAGTGAAATAGAAAAGAAAGATAGAAAGTATCTGGACAGGGGTGTTGCAGCTTGGGATGGGAAACTAGACAGAAGTAATGAAGATGACGT
>PVJA010013422.1:18358-49688 GCA_004027025.1 Myocastor coypus
AAAAAAAAAAAAAAAAAAAAAACGTAAAAAAAAATTAAAAAAAAAAAAAAAGAATCTATAAAAGAGGTTAAACATTTGTAAATGCTAGTATCTGTTCCACTGAAAGAAATTTGGAGGGTTAAGAAATTATCTTGGGCCCAGCAGGATGGCTCAGTGGTCTAAAGCGCCTGCTTAGGAAAGCTTAGGCAGCTGCAGGGACCGCAGTTCAATCCCCGGCACCACATGCTGTGCCAGCCCTGCCCTCAGGGCAGGCTGAGCTAGCCATAAAAACAAATAAAAGTTCTGAAACAAGAAAAAAAAATTAAGAAAAGAAATTGTATCTTGCCTGTAATCCCAGCACTTGGGAGGCTGAGGCAGGAGGATTGGTGCGAGTTCAAGACCAGCCTGGGCTACAAAAGTGAGCTCAAGGCCAGCCTGAACTGCATAGTGAGACCCTGTCTCAAAAAGACAAAAAAAAAAAAAAAAAAAAGAAATTGTATCTTGGGGCTGGGGAGATAGTTCCTTGGTGCAGGTGCCTGCCTGGCAAGTGCAAGGTCATGAGTTCGAACCCCAGTCCTGGAAGAAAAAAAAAAAAAATTCTACCTTAGCAAAAATATCACAAGTAGGCAGTGGCGAGTTACTTTTTGGTGGGCCTACGCCTGTGTTACCTGCTTCAGTGAGGTCACTGTGAAGCCCTCAGTCTTCCCTTCCTGCCCAGGAGATGCGCTGGCTCTGCCTGGGTCTCTTGCCATGCCCAGGGGAATGGGGACTAGTCTGACACCCTTCCTCCTCAATGTTTTTAGGCCCTATTAACCGTGAGATGCGCCACTTGATTAGCAGTCTCCAGAATCACAACCACCAGCTGAAAGGGGATGCCCAGCGATACAAGCGGAAGCTTCGAGAAGTACAGGCTGAAATTGGCAAGGTGAGGACAGAGTTGCCCTTGGGTAGACAGCAGGAAGCACGAACTCACCTCATTCCAACTCCTCTGTCTTTGCAGCTCCGGGCCCAGGCCAGTGGCTCTGTCCACTCTATCCCCAGCCTGGGCCACCCAGAGGACTCCAGCCTCAGTACCCCAGCTCCAGGCAAAGAGGAGAGTGGGCCAGGTCCTATTACTACTCCTGACAGCAGGAAGGAGATTGCTTTAGTGCCTGGTACCACCACTGCCACCTCCTCAGCCAAGAAGGAGGAGCCTGTCCCCTCTGAGGAGGACACCCAGTCCCTAACCCCTGGAGCCCAAGGCCCCTCCTCCCGGGGCCGAGAACCTGAGGCCAGGCCCAAGCGAGAACTTCGGGAGCGGGAAGGGCCTGGCCTTGGCGCCCTGCCGGTAGCCTCAGCTCTCTCTCGGGCTGATCGAGAGAAGGTCAAGGTGGAGGAAGTCAAGAGGAAGGAGTCAGAACTGCTCAAGGGTCTCCGAGCAGAGCTCAAGTGAGGCGCTGTTGCTGTCTTCTCCTTCCCTGGCCTGTGGCCTGCAGCTGTACATGCTGAGCCTCCCGTACTCTTCTTAGGAAGGCCCAGGAAAGCCAGAAGGAGATGAAGCTGCTGCTGGATATGTACAAGTCGGCCCCTAAGGAGCAGCGGGACAAGGTGCAGCTCATGGCAGCCGAACGCAAGGCCAAGGCTGAGGTGAGGGCAGGTAGGGCTTGGGACCATGCAGAGAGGCGGAGCTGGGCTTTTCACCAGAGCCGAGCCCTAGTTCAGCAGGAGTGAGTGACTGAGCTCCCTCATGTGGCCCTAGGTTGATGAGCTGCGGAGCCGCATCCGGGAACTGGAGGAGAGGGATAGAAGGGAAAGCAAGAAGATTGCAGATGAGGATGCCCTTCGGCGCATTCGGCAGGCAGAGGAGCAGATTGAACACTTACAACGCAAGTTGGGTGCCACAAAGCAGGTGTGACCCCCTTGTGGTCCCTTGCTTCTGGAAGCTGGGACTCCCATAGCCCTCTGTTGGGTTCCTCTGGTGGATGACTCCAGGATGGCTTGGGTGTGTGCTGTGGTTCTTGCCGTTTTGCTGTGGTTCCTTCATGGCCTGGTACTTTTCTAATCCCTTCCCACCCGATGCAGGAAGAAGAGGCTCTGCTGTCAGAGATGGATGTGACAGGCCAGGCTTTCGAGGACATGCAGGAACAGAATGGGCGACTGCTGCAGCAGCTGCGGGAAAAGGACGATGCCAACTTCAAGCTAATGTCAGAGCGGATCAAGGCCAACCAAATTCACAAGCTGCTGCGAGAGGAGAAGGATGAACTGGGCGAGCAGGTTCTTGGTCTCAAATCCCAGGTACAGGCACCCCAGAGTGGAGCTTACAGGGCGGCACAGGCAGATGGGGCTTCCCACACTGAGCCCCATCCTCCTGCCCTAAGGTGGATGCCCAGCTACTGACTGTGCAGAAGCTTGAGGAGAAGGAGCGGGCCCTGCAGGGCAGCCTTGGGGGAGTGGAGAAGGAGCTGACCCTGCGCAGCCAGGCCCTGGAACTCAACAAGAGGAAGGTAAGTGGGGCTGGGCCTGTGGGCCAGAGGGACTGAGGGCCTCGGCTCACGCCCATCCTGAGTCCAGTTGGAGAGCGCAGTGCAGAGGCAGCAGCAGATCCCAGCTGTCTTGCCTTCTGCCAGGCTAGTAAGCATCAAGGCTCCACTGCACACTCGACCCTGTGCCCCCACGCTTGGCATGCATGTGCCCACTGCAGTCTCTCAGAAATCCTACCAGGATGGTTTTTTTTTTTTTTGTCTTTTTGAGACAGGGTCTCGCTATGCAGTTGAGGCTGGCCTTGAGCTCACTTTTGTAGCCCAGGCTGGTCTCGAACTCGCACTGATCCTCCTGCCTCAGCCTCCCAAGTGCTGGGATTACAGGCATGCGCCACCACACCTGGCGTAAGGATGGCTTTTATTGTCAACATTTGTTTTGTTCAGATAGGGCGTCAGTATGTAGCCCACGCTGGCCTCAAACTCACTGTAGTCTGCCTTTCTTAGCCTCCTGAGTGCTGGAGTTGCCACTGTACCCAGCTCTTGTCCTCTTCATGAGGCATGGGGAGGCCGGTCAACTTGGTTAAGGAAGAGTGAAGCTGGGATCTGAGTTTCGGCTCTAGGGCCTACATCCTGACTCCATAAGAAATTTCTAGGGCCGGGCCCGGCAGGATGGCTCAGTGGTCTAAAGCGCCTACAGGCGGCTGCAAGGACTATGGTTTGATCCCCGGCACCACATGCTGTGCCAGCCCTGCCCTTAGGGCAGGCTGCGCCGGCCATAAGAATAAATAAATAAACAAAAGTTCTGAAACAAGAAAAAATAAAAAAATAAAAAAAAGAAATTTCTAGGGCCATGGAGACAGCTCAGCAGTCTAAGTGCCTGCCTAGACAAGCACAAGGACCCAGGTTCGATCCCAGGAACCCATGCCATGCTGGCCCTGCGCTGGCACATGAAGCTGGCCCACCAAGACCAGGTATGGTGACACATGCCTATAATCCCATCACTGGGGCAGCTGAAACAGGAGGATCACTATGAGTCAGAGCCGCATAGTGAGACCCTGTATCAAATAAATAGATAATTTTCATATTAAGTCCCATCACACTATTTTTCCAGTTAATTTATTTCCTTAAATGTTTTCTGTTCGGTGATACTTACGATTGAATCTGTCTTTTCTCTAAACCTTTTTAAAATTTTGGAGCAGTGTCCTGCTCAAAGGCGTCACTCACAGTCATAGTCCTGCCTCTGCCTTCCAGAATACAGAAACGACAGGTGTACACCACCATACCAGGAGGTAGCATTTTTTAAATGTGTTGACTACAGACAGATGATGGGAAGAGGACTGCTGCCTTCTAGTCAAGGCCAGAGCTTCTAGTCTTTTTCTCTCTCTCTCTCTCTCTGTCTCTCTCTCTTTTTTTTTTTTTTTGTATGTGTGTGACCTTGCACTTGCCAGGCAGGCCCTTGTGCCACGGAGCTATCTCCCCAGCCCCTTTTTTCTTTTTTAGTTTGCCCAGCAGTTGAACCCAGGACCTTGCACTTGGCAGGCAGGTGCTGTCCTGCTAAGCCATACCCCAGGCCTGGAGCTTCTAGTCTTGATGTCATAGATAGCAAGCCAGTAATTCCACAAGTCAAATAATGCTGTCCCAGGTCCCGAGGAGGGCTTCTTGGGAGGTGACATTTGAGCCAGGTCCTGAGGGCACTGTGTGTGTTTGGAGCACTTGAGGGGCACAGAGGCAGGAGCCTAGGGCACAGTCAGAGAGTAGAAAAGAACAGTATCAGGGGTGAGGGCGAAGGAGGATGTGCAGCCGAGGGCCTGCAGGCAGCCCTAGCTCAAGTACATCAGCGCACCGCAGCTCCCCAGTCTCAAGCAAAGGGCCCCTCCTCCCTGCTTCCCTCCCCAGGCAGTGGAAGCGGCCCAGCTGGCTGAGGACCTCAAGGTGCAGCTAGAGCATGTGCAGACGCGTCTGCGAGAGATCCAGCCCTGCCTGGCAGAGAGCCGGGCTGCTCGTGAGAAGGAGAGTTTCAACCTCAAAAGGGCCCAGGTGTGTGCCTGGGGAGGGTAGGCTGAGCCAGGGTTGCCACTGTGGCCGGGCTTACGCCGTCCTCTCTGCTGCCCCAGGAGGACATCTCACGGCTGCGGCGCAAGCTGGAGAAGCAGAGGAAGGTGGAGGTTTATGCAGATGCTGACGAAATTCTCCAGGAGGAGATCAAGGAGTACAAGGTGGGGCCCCTAGGCTGAGCCCTGCCCCTGTGAACCCAGGAGTCACACTGAGGGCTTGGGGAGAAGTATGGTGGGTAGTCTCAGGACCCTGGGCATAAGGTTGGAGAAACACTGAGAAGTCCAGCATCTGGCCAGTCATAGTGCTCAGCTGGTGTGGGAGGGTTCAGACCTGGAAGTGCCAGGCAGCCAGGGTGGGTCAGCCAAGTAGATGACCCATCCCTGTAGTGAGTAAAGTGGTTGAGGCAGGGGGGCAACTGACTGAGGCCCTTTAGAAGCTTGGGTATCAGCAGACTTCCCAGAGGGATTGTCACCTGAGGCTGGCCTGGGAGGGGGGGGGGGTGGCGTCCACCAAGCAGAAGGGATGGGGGCTGTGAGTGAAAGGGAAAGGTGCTTGTGAAGGCCTTGGGGAGAGGCCTGCTGGGCCGACAGTGGGTGGTGTGGTCGCAGTTGAGAGAATGGGGACCGACAGCTGGTGGTCGCAGCTGAGAGAATGGGGAGGTTGGGTAATGGCAGAGAAAAGATGGAAGTCACTAAAGGCTGTGAGTTCTTCCCCCAAGAGGTGGTGCTAGGGAGGGAACCCCACGGTTGTGCTCGTGCTAGCCATACCCTCCACCGTCGGGCTCCCTGAAAGGGGTTTGAACAAGGGAATGATGGGTTTGCTGTTGGAACCAGAATAAGGGAGGTCGTGGCTAGGGGCAGGGATGTGGTCTGCCACAGTCACTGAGGCAGAGCTGATACTTGGCTGAAGGAACTGAGACGGTGGGTGGGCTCAGGAGACACCCAAGAGGCAGAGTGCTTGGATTCAGAGATGGGCTGAATGCGTAGTGAGGGCAGGTGAGATCCTGGGGAGGACGCCTGGCTTCCGGGCTTGGAAAACACTGGTGACAAGTCCTTGGTCTCAAAGACTGGAGGAGCGGATTGTGGAGGGGTGTTCAAGGATGCTAAGAGCAAGGTATCTCTGGGAGCTCTTGGGAGACTGGGGAGGCACTGATTCCAGAGTGGGTCTGTGGCGACTCAGTTCCTGCCTGAGGTGGAGGGCAAGAGCTTCCTGGTAGAAGATGGCCAAGTCTCAGGCTGCAGACCCAGAAGGTCTTCTGGGTCCCGTCCTGGGTTAGAAATAGCACCTTTCCAGGGCACTGCTGTGCCTCACTGGAGCTACCAGGTGCAGGTGAAGACTGTAGCTTGGATTGGGATTTTGCTAGAGAAATCCAGTTGTGGGACAAAGGATGAAGCCCCAGTGCCAGAGATGATGGGCTGGTCCCTGACCTTTAGAGACTTTGCTGCTTCTGGGCTTTGAGGCCTCAGCCTCGGGAGCCTGTTTCTCATTTCCACTACAGAGCGCTCGCTGTTACCTCCCAAGGTCGCGGTGAGTACTGGGTGCATCTGCTGTGTGGTAGGCTTAGCCTCGATCACCACCTGCTGTCAGCTTAGGGTCTGGGCACTGTCAGAACTGTTCCAAAGCTGATACCTTTGCCTGGTCCAGGCGCGGTTGACCTGCCCCTGCTGTAACACCCGCAAGAAGGATGCAGTCCTTACCAAGTGCTTCCACGTTTTCTGCTTCGAGTGTGTACGGGGCCGCTATGAGGCCCGCCAGAGGAAGTGCCCCAAGTGCAACGCAGCCTTTGGTGCCCACGACTTCCACCGAATCTACATCAGCTGAACTTGAAACTCAGGGGACTTTGGAACACCCATGGACCGTGGGGGCTGTGCCCCTAGTTCCTCCCCATTCCTAGGTGCAGTGGTTCCATTCCAGGCCCTGTGGGCCTAGCCCCTGCCCATCCTGTTGGTCTCGGGGCCCTGGTGCATGCTGTGAGAGTGAAATCAGGCTCAGCTCCCATCCCCTTCTCCAGGTCCGCGGCAGACCAGAGGCCGCTCCTGTGGGGCCCAGAGCGCTCTGAAGCTTGCAGACTGGCTGTAAGCCTGCTCTTACCCCACAGGCCCATCCTGGCCCTCTGGGGAACATTCCACCCAAGAGGAGCCTCACCACCTGCCAACACACGTGCTTTAAGAGTAGGCCTTGGGCCCTTTGGAGACTTGGTTCAGCCATGACCCGTCACCTCCATCTTGTCCAAAACTGAGCAGGACTCCCATCCTTCCCTGGAAGTAGGGCCTGAAAGAAGCACCCCCCTCTTCCACTGGGAAGCTTTGCAGTTGCTGGGGTCACTGCTCTTGGCCGTGCTGAATCAAGACTACGACTTCATATTCTGACCTCCCTCCCAATCTATTTCTTAGCCAAGCACACATGCCCCCAGCCCATGCATCCCACAGCTCCTGGGTCCCTAGCCCTAATTATTCATCCTGGTGGCCTTAACTACAATGGAGGTGAAGCTGCCCCGCTGTGACTGACTGGTCCACCTGTTTGGCCAACTTCAGATCATTCCAGGTAGAAAAACTGCCCGCCATCTAGTGATAGCCAGTAACTGTAATGCTGCCTGCCCAGGCCAACTTCATGGGCTGTTCAGTCAGCACCAGGGAGGCCCAGGAGGTACAGCTGCTGACAGACAGGAGCAGGGCTCTACTTGGACCCCAAGCCTCTGCTCTAGAGATGTCTTGTGTAGGCTGTCCATTGTTACAAATAAACTTGCAACCTGTGGCCCACAGAGTAGCCAGACCACGTGCATTAAACGTGGTTGCAGGTTTAGCTGTTCCTACCCAGCCCTCCCCATGCTTGCCGTGAACCTGGGAGGAGGACTAGTGCTTAAGCCCAACAGTGGCAAGGGGTCTCATTTAGGAGAGAGGAGGAAGGACACCTGCATATACTGAATGCCCGGTTAGCCGCTGCACCTGGCCTCAAGTACTGCCCTCCCTCCACCTGGGTTGGCCACGCCCTCGGCACGCATTGGCTGCTGTGGTGCGGGCGGCAAGCTGGGAAATGTAGTCATCTCGCGCAGGGTTCGGAGACCGGGCTGCCAAGTTGTGCCAACAGAAAGCAGACCCTACCGTACAACGCACAAATTTGGGACGCTATAGCCAGTTGACTTCCTTCATTAGCGCCTGCTCGCATCTCGGTTTAGCGTGTTAGAGGACCCGTGAGCGGAGCCATCACCGAGCTGGAGCTAAAGCCGGGGCCAGGGCTGGCGGGGCTCGAGGCCAAGGTAGTGGCCGCTGGTTCGTTGCTCGCCCCTTCGCGTGTCCCCGCCACCATCTCACTGGTTACGGGTCTGTGGGGACTGGTAGCCTTGTCCTCTCTCGGGCCCCATCGAGCTCCCGAAGTTTCAGCGGGGTCGCCACTGCTGCACCATGTTGGGCTGGAGATGGAGGCACGGGCTGCGGTGGCCTCAGGAGCGGCGCTGCTGGTGACGGGCACGCTCGCGGAGCCACGTGCCGCAGCCGGGGAGGACATCGGGCCACGAAGGAGCTGTGCACGGACAGGGCCGCGGTGCCAAGGCTGCAGAACAGCAGGGTTGCGTCACAGAGGGACAGCCAGCCACGCCTGTGATAGTGACCCGTTTCTGACAAGCTCTGTGCCCGCGCGGGCCCAGCCTTGTCCTTTCCCAGGAGTTACCTCGAGGGGGCTGCTTAAGTAAATGCGAGTAACCAGACAGGTCTTCCCTGAAGGCCAGTCTCCATTTCAGAGGGTGGGGCTAGAAACTCCCCTTTGACCCTTATTCCTGATCGTAAAGTGGGCCTCAAACCACTTTTTCAAGTTCAAGCTCAAGTGAACGGGGCAAGGGTTCCAGAGTCTCAGTGCAGGAAACAAACATTGATTCGGTGGCACAAACAAAAGGAACTCTCAATGAACCCTGGCTTACCACAGGATCTGTCTTGATAGCAGGCTTCTGCCAAGGATATCTGGCCCCTGCTAACCCCAAGCAGATGCAGCAGTCTGGCTGTGGTAACCCTGGCCACAGGCATAAGCCAGCCAGAGACCTTTGACGAGCTCTGATCTTGGCTGTCCTCTTGGGGAGTGAAAAGATTGCTTCAGTGATGGGCTCACCTGTTCCATGCAGAACTAATGATTGGTGAGGCGGGCTCTGACTGGGACCATGTGTACAACTTCCTTGGTTCCTAGAGCGACGCTTCCCTAGTTTTCTATGATAGAGGCCTTCTGTGTGTCCTTTTCCTGTCCCTAAACTGGACCCTCTTTTGCCTTTGCTGTATTCGTCCATGATCCCAGCTATACCTAAGCTGCTGAGATACAATTCCTCCAGACCTTGAAAATTACTTTTCAGGGCTGAGATAGCTCAGTAGCATAAGTGCCTGCCTGGCAAGTGTAGGTTCCTGAATTCAATCCCCAGTACCTCAAAAAAATAAATAAATAAAATAAAATTTAAAAATATATATATATGTATAAAATTTTTCATGGAGTGACGTGTGACAATCCCTTAATGGTACCTCTTCCTTAAGCTTCTCAAGTAAGCCTACTTTTTTGGACTTTTTTACTTTCCTCAATCATCTCTGCTCTTACCTGTTTGTGTGTCCCCCTGTGTGTGTGCGTGCACACACACAAGTTCCAGAAATGGTCATTCTTCAGGTCACTCCCAAGTTACCTGGCTCGCTGCTGTGGCAGGCACCATCACCTGTTTTCCTGAGTGGCTGAGCCCACACTGCTGATACCTGCGCTCTCCCTGTAATACCTTCACCTGGCCAAGGATTCCACTAGCACAACCCTTACACGCCTCATTGTTTTTGTTTTTTTTTTTTAAAATTTCTTTATTTATTTTCTTGTTTCAGAACCTTTATTTGTTTATTCACTCATTCTTATGGCTGGCTCAGCCTGCCCCAAGGGCAGGGCTGGCGCAGCATGTGGTGCCGGGGATCGAACCGCGGTCCCTGAAGCCGCCCAAGCTTTCCCAAGCAGGCGCTTTAAACCACTGAGCCATCCCGCCGGGCCCCCACACGCCTCATTGTTGCCAGGGCTTGAAACCCAGGGGATGTGAAGAACTGCTCGTTACACCCCTGTGAAAGGCAAGCCCCTCCTTCCATCCTCCTGAACCCCCTGCCACAGAGGCAAGGAACAGGGTAGAGCCAGTGCTGACATCCAGCAGCCACACAGCAACCACAACAGGCTCGAGATGCAGCCGTGAAGCATGCCGGCCATAGAGTTGCCCCCAAATAGCCCTGATAACAGAGCTCACGCCAGGCCCAGGCAAGCCCCACCATGGGGAGCAACGGCTAGGCTGCTGCAGAGCCTGCCTGAACTTCTGTGGCTTTGGGGCAAGTGGCTGTTTCCACATTGTGGGAGCCAGTGGCTGGCTCTGTGAATGAGGTACAAATAAGTCAGGGCTCCACCCATCTCCTCAAGGCTGGGCAGCCCAGAAACCAAGGAAATGTGGAAGGTTGGCTGCCAGTTTCCATCTAGGCACTGTGGCACCCTAGGGAAGCTTTGGATTAGCAGAGCCTTCCTTTGGCTCCCTGGGCCTGCATAGCTGGGGATTAGGTGGCCTGTCGGTTATTAATTGGTCAGTCACCCAGCAGCCAGCCCGTTGTGCTGGTGTCAAAGCCAGACACTGACAACTCTTATGGCCCTGCCACCAGCTCATCAGTTTCCTTCTCATCCTTCTAGGATGTACATTTTAAAATGTCATGAACCCCTCAGTTTATCCCAGGGAGGGCCTGGCCATGACTGTGGGACCCCTGAGAAAAGGACAGGACTGGACTGCACTGAACTGACCTGTAGGTTTTGTTCAGAGCTTGTGCTAGGCTGAAGGAGAAGATCAAAACACCTGAGAAATCTTATTCCCTTTATTCTCTTCAACTAATCAACATCACCACCAGTGACACAACAGTTATTGACATACAACACTCACAAGTGGGGCCTTTTCATACCACAGGGCCAAGTCAGGGGAGCGGGGCTTTCCTCACAGGGGCAGAGGAGTGTGGCAGCTGTTCACCTCAGGGCAGCGGTCATGGAACCCCACCTCTGTAGTTTCAAGTGCCTTCCCCTGCCTGATTCATGCCTAGTTCTTCTGACCTCCATAGCCACAGGAGTTTCAAGTTTCACCCTAACTAAGATCATTTTCTTCTCTCCCTCCAGTTCACCAGTGACTCCTCATCCCTGGCTGGCAGGCTTCTCCACCCAAGGGCTCCTGGCCGGTGTGGGGTTGCACAGGCTTTGATTACATTACACCGTCCACACTCCTTCCTGGTAGCAAGTACCTTGACCCCTTGCCTCTTCTGCCAGAGCTGCTCAGAGGAACCCCGAGGCTGCTCCTCCTGCTTAGTTCCTCCCAGCTGGCTCCAGTAGGGAAGCAGCTGACTAAAGGAGTTGGAGGAGGTGGGCAGAAGAGCACAGGCCACACACAGAGGCCCAATTCTGGCCCCTTCCCCTGGAAGCCCCAGACCCCACTGGTCATGCCCACAACATCCATCCAGTACCAGAGCCAAGACTCAAGAGTCCTCACCCATCCCCCCAAAATGTGAGCACCCTACTATGTATGCTACACCCTAGTCCTCGGTGGGCTACGGCTGGCCTCAGCTACACCAACCACCTCCCCTAGACTGACCTCTGCACCCCAAAAGCTGCTCCCCAGAACCCGGCTGGGGACAGACTCTCAGACTTGTATCTGAGGGAACCTGCTTCTAGCATTACAAGGACTTTGTCTCTACCTCTGAGTTTTTGCTACCGTATTAGAGGGAGACAAATCAGCTTACACTGGGAGGACTTAGCTGCTCTGTGCCGCACAGGGACACTACCTTTGCTGATATTTCTGTCACTAGAGATTTGCAGCCAGGCTCCTCCCCTCAGTGGTGCTCTCCTACCTGGCACTGGCCTGGGGTGGGGCTCTAGCCCACGGTCACAGGCTTTCCCCAGAACCCTAAAGGCCTGCATTTTCCTCTCCCCGCAGGCCTGGATAACGTTCTAGATCTGGAGCCTTCTAAATCTGAGTTATCCCTCAGGGGGCAGGACAAATGAAGGGTGAAGTTTTCACCTTTTGAGCTTCTAGGCAACGGAATTTGATGTCTCTTTCATAGCTCTGTAGGAATCCAGGTCGCCTCCCTCTCCACACACAACTCCTGAAGGGCCACTTCACCTTCATCTCAGTCCTACTTCAAGAGTCTGTCAGTGGCGCTAGCATAGCACCAGGGAGCACTTCCTTCCCGACACAGCAGTGACCGGATTCCTCTCCGTCTTCTAAGGGTCTCCAGGGCTAGGGGGATCCTGCTGGTAGATGTTCCTCTCAGGAGTTTTCTCTCTCCATTTTAAAGTAACTGTCTCATCAGACTGTCCCTCACGTGAGCAGGCTGTCTGAGTTTATGAAAGGTGTGCCTGTGTTGTGCGAGACGGCCCTAGGAGTGTCTCCCGTCCTTCCGATTCCCTCAGAAGGCTTCTGACTAAGGAGAGGAGCATAGAAACTGTCCCTTCCCAAGGCCGAGATCAGGCTGGTCATCCCACCTCACAGTTCTAGATACCAGGGTAAGGAAGGTGGTCAGGCTTCCGTGGACTCTTCAGGGATCTGTAGTCCAGCATACAGGAAAAGCTGAGGTTGAAAGCAGGCTGCTGGCTAATCCAAGCTTTGCGTTTTGTCGTCTTGCCATCGCCACAGAGCACTCAGAAACGGCTTTCGCTCGGTCTAGGGAGGACAACCACACACAAGCCTTGAGTCTCTGAAGGAATTTATTCTTTGGAGGTTGACTAGCAGCGGTTCTCCCTCTTCACCGAGGACAGAATTTGAGGAAACAGGCTGCCACAGCAGCAAGACTGGTGGCAGTTAGATTTCAGGAAAAAACCTGACCGTGAGACCTGAGAATGTGGCAGAGGCCCCTCCCATCCTGGAGGCCTCTTAGAGAAATGTCTCCAGCTAGGCTGGAGAAAGAGGGGGCCTGCCTGGTGGCCTGAGCTGGAGCTGCTTGTACTTGCAATTTAAGGTCCCAGAAAGAGGAGAAACTGGCCTGGAGTTACTGGGTTCCACTGGAAGTTTCTCCCCCTTGGTCTGCTTCCTTAAAGCAAATCTAATGGAAATCCCCTCTAATTTTTGTAGTGGCTTTCTCAGTATTCCTACACTCAAGAAGTTTGTGTTTTGTTGTTTTTTGTTTTTTTTTAAATCCACCCCACACTTGAGCCTCTAAAAGGGCTTCACATAATTTGTTTTTTTTCCTCATTTTTGGGTTTTGGTAACAATGGATTCCACGGGGTTACTCCCTCACATACTATTCTAAGATTGGCCTTGTGTCCCAAAGACCCCCCTCCCCAGTGCAGTGAGCTGGAATTTTTCTCTTCCTAGTCTCATTTCTCTGTGGGTTCAAAAGCTCATCACTTATTTTCCTCCTCTTTTTCTTCCTTTTCCACAGTTCCCACACTATTCTTCAGCTAAGAATTCTCCTCAGGGTAACCGCCCAGGATTGCCAGGAGAGGGGCTCCCTCCCACATTCACAAAGGAGAGGGTGCTGTGGGAAGGTACATTCTGACACCTTCTGAGGGTCACCCTCCTGATTCAAGGCCATTCAAGGATTGTGATAGTGTTATGGGGTTGCCTAGAGACTTATTGAGACCTCTTCCTACAATTAATAGGGCTTTTATCCACTATGGTTTATAGGGTTTTTCTGCTACAGACTTAAAGGGCTTTTATCTTTTTGTCCTATATATTTATAGGTTTCTAACTCAACAGTTTTTTTCTATGCCTTTTAAGTGGTTCCCACCAATAACTGTATAGTGTTTCTCAAGACTGATGTAAAACTTTTCCCCAGGGTGCATCTTCCTCTTCTCTATAGTCTGATAGGGTTATCCTCCTTTCTCCAGATCATTTTTAGGGGGATCCAGTGTTCCTCTCAGAAGAGAGTGGCCCCTGGGCTCTAGTCATTTCACAGGGAGACACCAGGATGGCAACTCCTGTGGAGGAGGAGGGCTGCAACCTCTGCGAAGCTGTCTCCACACTCAGGGCACAAGTAGGGCTTTTCTTCTGAGGGGGGCTTGGGGCTTTCCCCTTCCCTGTGGCTGCCACTTCCTGTGGGGCTGGAGGCCTCTCCCTCGCCTTCCTGGTGTGTGGACAGGGCGGCTGGCTCCGGCAGGGGGTCCTTGGATTTGGGGGATTTTTCTTGGGCATGGGATTCCTGGTGCCGGATGAGGGCCAGCCGATCTGGGAAGGAAGCTCCACAATCAGTGCAGCTGTAAGGTCTGGCCCCCAGAGGGCTCCTGAGGTGCTCCAGAAGGACAGAAGAGCTCTTTCCCAGCTCAGACCCCTTCGCCAGCTCAGAACTCTTCTGGGATTTCCTGCCTGCATGGACTTTCTGGTGCTGCAGCAGCTCAGAGCTGAGACCAAAGCTTTTTTTGCATTCAGGGCATTTAAAGGGTTTTCCACTTAGGAAAGGACTAGGGCCTGCCCCCGCCCCCGCCCCTTCCCCTGTGCCAGTCCTACAGTCCGGGAAGAGAAAGGGCTTCTCACTGCCATGCGTGAGCTGGTGCTGGACAAGCACAGCACGATCCGGGAAGCTTTCTCCACAATGGGAGCAAATGTAGGCCTTGGAGGAGAGCAGCCCTAGCCTTTGGCTGAAGCCCTCCTGCCCCTCTGCCGCCTTCAAGGATGGGCTGGGGTGGTCGGCTTTGCCCTCCACGGCACCTGGGTAGGAATTCCCGCCAAAAGGGAGCCTTGGCTGTCGGAACTGAGGAGGTTTGGGAGCCGGGTGTGTGATGGGACCGTCCGCGTTTTTGTAGGGGTTTTCTCCGATGTGGATCCGCTGGTGCTGCATGAAGATCCCCTCATCATTGAAGCCCTTGCCGCAGACCAGACACTTGTGGGGTTTGGCGCCAGGTGGTGGAGTCAACAGGGTGGGGTCCCCAAGCCCCAGCACGGAATCGCCCTGTGCTCTGCGGGCAGGGGTCTTGCCCCTCTCGTGGACCACGCGGTGCTGCTCCAGCTCGTGGGCCTCCAGGAAGGCCTTGCCACAGTCGGAGCACACGAAGAGGTTCTCGTCCATGTGGGTGCGCACATGCGTGATGAGGTTGGAGCTCTGGCTGAAGCTCTTGCCGCACTCGGGGCACTTGTAGGGCTTCTCGCCTGTGTGCGTGCGGCGGTGCTGGATGAGGTGCGAGCTGCGGATGAAGCTCTTGCCGCAGTCGGAGCACTTGTAGGGCTTCTCGCCCGTGTGGATGCGCTGGTGGCGGATGAGCGTGGAGCTCATGATGAAGCTCTTGCCACAGTCGGCGCAGATGTAGGGCCGTTCGCCTCGGTGGATACGCTGGTGGTTGATGAGGTTGGAGCTGACGCTAAAGCTCTTACCACACTCAGGGCACTTGTAAGGCCGCTCCCCCGTGTGTGTGCGCTGGTGCCGCAGCAGCGTGGCACTCAGGGTGAAGGTCTTGCCACACACTGGGCACTTGAAGGGGTCCTCGCGCAGGTGGGTGCGCTGGTGCTTGATGAGCGTGGAGCTGTGGCCGAAGCTCTTGCCACACTCGAGGCACTCGTAGGGCTTCTCGCCTGTGTGCGTGCGCTGGTGCTGCGTCAGCTCCGAGCTCTGGATGAAGCTCTTGCCGCACTCTGTGCAGCGGTAGGGCTTCTCCCCGGCATGGATCTTCTGGTGCTTAAGGAGGTTGTGGTTCTGCCCAAAGCGCTTGCCACACTCGGGGCACTTGTAGGGCTTCTCCCCCGTGTGCGTGGCCTGGTGCTGGATAAGGTCCGAGCTGCGGTAGAAGGCCCGCCGACACTCGCTGCACTTGTAGGGCTTCTCGCCCGTATGGGAGCGCTGGTGCTTGATGAGGTTGGTGCTCTGGGTGAAGGCCTTCTCGCACTCGGTGCACTTGTAAGGCTTCTCGCCCGTGTGCGTGCGCTGGTGCTGCACCAGGTTGGAGCTCCAGCTGAAGCACTTGCCGCAGTCCGGGCACTTGTAGGGCTTCTCGCCCGTGTGTGTGCGCTGGTGCTGCACCAGGTGCGAGCTCTGTGTGAAGCTCTTGCCACACTCCGAGCAGGTGTTGGGGCGCTCACCTGTGTGGATGCGCTGGTGTCGCAGAAGCTTGGACCACTGGCTAAAGCTCTTGCCACACTCGTTGCAGATGTAGGGCTTCTCGGCTCCAGAGGGGCGACCCTGCACCAGCTCCCGCAGGCTGGGCTCGCTGGCTGGGACTTCCGGGGCGCTGTTCCAGGTGGGGAGGGTCCCCCACTGCCAACTGGCCTCACAGGCCTTGGTCCAATCAGATGGGGCAGGGACTACCTCAGGAGCTGCAGTCTGGTGGTCTGAGGGATTGGAGGGACCCAGTGGGCCCGGGGATTCCTGAGAGGCGGAGGGGTCCTGGGAAGGGCTCTCCGGGGGCGTCTCGGATATGTCCTTGTACTCTGGACTCTGAGATGGATCTCCCAGGACGACCTCCTCCCCAGAACTGTCCTCCTCGGGGCTCTCCGCTTCGTTCCCACTCTTGGCACCTACAGACAGAAAGGGGGTCTCCAGCCCTGGTCTCCTTTCAGAACATGGGGTCTGGTCTCTGCCCTCCCCTGGGTTTCCCCCAGAGTTAGGGCCCCTCCCTGAGCTGGGGCCACTGCCTTTTCAGGAACACAGACCCTTCTTGTGCCCTCACCTCCGTGAGCATCATTTGTGGTCTCTTCAGGAGCCTCCAGATCCGGGCCCCACAGTGCAGTTTCAGGTTCCATCCCAGAGCTCAGGACCAGAAGGGATCCGGGGACCCTGGGAGGGAGAGAGCAGCTCAGGATGGCATCTGTGCTTCCCTCCCTCTGGACTGCATCCTCCCTTACCCCTACTCATGTGAACTTCATGCCCAGCTACCTCCTTCTTCCAGCAGGGATACGCACTATGCTCCCTCTTCCCTGCAGGCCTGATTCCTGCTCCAAGGCCATAGCCAGGCAAGTAAGTGAACTTAAGAGCGCAATTAAAAACTCATCAGTCATTACCCTTTGAACCAGACTAGGGGCTGGAGACATAGCTGACACCCACAGGGGAGTGATGTTCTCACTTTACACCTCTGATGCCCAGAGGCTGGGAAACCTGTTATTTTGCAAATCAGAGGAAGCTCATTAAACTCCAATTTTCCTTCTTAATGGGGCAACTAATTGAGACCAATAAACTTTTACCCTTGGGAGCCCTAGAAAGAACCGAGGTTGACAAAGAGTTAAACAAAACAAGACAAGACACCCAATTTCCAGGAGGGAACAAGAGCCCTCCAGAAAGACCAGAATATTTTCCTATTATTCAAGAACAGAAAGAGGGTCAGGCCTGGAAGGGGGATGGGCAGTTTAAAGGCAGGGGCTTCTGTAGGAGCCTGGAGGGAAAGAAGGAAAACTGAACAACTGAACAGAGGTGTGAGGAAAGTATCTGCACGAATGAAGTCCCTGCCAGGGTGCCCCTGTCTCTCTGTTCTTCCACAATCCGGTGAGGACACAGGGAAATCCGGCTGTCCATTTTGCAGATTAGCGAATTGTCACGGGAGACATTTCTCCATGTCCCAAGACTGGGAAGTGGTGGAACTAAGCACACGAATGCAGGGCTTGGCTTGGCCCTGTCTCTGGGAGCATGAGGTGACCTTGGGAGTCATGTGAGACTCATACTTGTGGGCTGCTGGCAGGAGGCCAGTGGCGAAGAACACTGACAGATCCTGCTGGCCGTGAGAATGGGTTGGAGAAATTCCTAGGACAGGAATTTCTTTGGCTATAAAAGGAGGTGTTGGACCCTGTGACTAGCCTTGGCAATCTGGGTGCAAGACAATCTCGTTCTAAGCCTTCTAGTTCCAGGGCCATCTTGGGCCTCGCCTCTAGTTCTTTTGTTCCACTTTGTTGATGCTGTATCCCAGGCCCAGCACAATGACTAGTATATAATAGGTGCTCAATAAACATTTTGTTGAATAGCTGAAAGCAGAATGAGCTAGATAGATACCCTTTGTTCCTGGAAAACTTTGGTCCAATGCCTGTAAAGATTACTTTGTAAAGGGATGGCAGCAGAGGAACAAGAATTCAAAGTCAGCCCCCTGGAGAAAACACTGCCAAGCATTAGTCCTAACTGGTGAGTTGTTCCTGGCATGAGGGAACCGGGCCACGGGAGCCAAGGCTTTCACACGTTTCCAGCCAAAAGGGAATCCCTGGGAGGGGCCTGGGCACAGGGAACATGGTGCAAAGCAGACGCGGCAAGGACTCAGGAGGAGGCAGCTGAGATGTAACCGAGATGGAGCCAGAGCCTGCTGAAGCCTGCCGAAGAGCAGTAGGAGAGAATGAAGTTAGAGTTTAAGAGGTCAGTTAATTTCTTCGCCTCTGCAGCTATTAGGCTCTTAAGAATTCCCTGTGTCTTTGGGTAGGCATAAGCAAGGACCCATGCCCGGCTAGGAAGGACGAGTGGTGCCTGCGATTTGCTGGCCACAGGTAAGAGCTTCTGCACCCCAATTACCTGGGCTATGAACGCTCAGTGGTCCAGAGTAGGAGGGAAAGGGTTAAGCCCCAGGCCGACACGGAATCGGGAAGACCGAGGGAGGCACGGGTGCCTGGAGCCGACCTAGGCCCCAGACACCGGCCTCGGACCTCACCTCGAGACGCCCCACTGCGGACGCACGGAAGGGCAAGACGGCCTCCGGGAGAGGTGCTGGGAGCCGTGGGGTGACCCTGACGCGGAGGCAGCGGGAGTGCGCCCCCGCCACAGCACCCGCAGCAGGTCAGCCCCGACCCCCGCTCCAGCCGCACCCAGAGCCTCCCGGCTCCCGGGCCGAGCCCGCACCCCACCACCGCCCTCCCGGACCCCGGCCGCGCAGCCCCGGCCCGCGCCCGCTGCCCCGGCCCCTTCCCGGCATGCCCACGCCGCCCCTCCCCCGCCAGACCCCCGCTCCTCCCAGAATCCCCGGCCGCGGCCCCCGCCCGCCCCCCTCGCGGCCCCATTGTTCCCGGCGGCGACGTCCCGGGCCCTCCAGGCCACCCTCCCTCCGGGAACCCAGGCGGCCCCGACTCACGGGCTCTGGGGCTGGGAAAAGCCGGAAAGCGGGGTGCAGCCCCCGGGCCTTAACCCCTTGAGCGCCTGGCGTCAGGGGGTGCGCTGGGCGCCTAGGACTCCAGGGTCTGTCTGAAGGGTGATTCCAGGCTGAGGACCCGGGGAGCAGTTCAGGGTGACTGGGACGGAGCAGGAAGTGACCCCAGCTTCCCGGGCCCCTCTAGCCTGGAGTCAGAGCATCAGCTCTATGGGATTTAACCCTCTGCCTTCCACAGCCTGGGGAAAAAAGGGGGCGGACGGCCGGAGAGGGGAGGTGGCCGAGACGACGCCCCCTTCTGTCCCCCGTGTGCGCCGGCCAGAGGCCCTTGTTGCGGAGCCCAGGGCCAGTGAGGGTCTCCGGGTTTCTGACTGTTCGCTGTCTGCAGAAGCTCTGCCAGCCTCCGCAGCGAACCCCTCTCTCAGATTTGGCTGCTGCTGATCCCCTGGGGTCCGGCCTTTGTGGGGAGTCACCCTGGGATGGGACCGGGGAGACTGCGCTCTACCTGAAGGGGGCTGAGGCCGGCAGGGCGGAGCCGAGAGGCAGCCTTGGAGCAGCCCTGAAGGGACCCAGGGGAAGGAAGTCCGGGCAACAGGAGCCGGGGCCCTGGGCCAGGAAGGACTGGGGCAGTCTGTGCTGCGCCTCTCCGCACTCACCTTAGAGGAGGAAACTGAGGCCCATGGTCGAGGAGAGAAGCCAATGGGTTCCCCGTATGCGCAGCCTTGATGTCATTTTCTCTTCACCGCGGCCTGCTGAGGCAGGACTGCATGTCATTCCTATTGTACTGGCGAGGAAACCGAGGTGTGAGTAGCCGAGGTGTGAGTAGCCGGGTAATGAGCTGAAGGCAACATTCTTCGGTGAAGATAGGGTGGGGAGACCTGAGAGTTGAATAAGAAGAGGCGTGTGAGAGTGTGTGTGTGAGTGAGTGAGTGAGTGTGTGTGTGTGTGTGTTTTACAGACACAAAGGAATCACAGAATGTGGGAAGGGCCATCTGTCCAGGGATATGTGGGAGCTAGCAGTGGGAAAAACCAAATGTCAGAAATTGTGAAAGACTGTATTTCCTTTCAGTTGGCATCTGGAGTTCAGAGTCCGTGTGAGGGACCTGACCAGGGTGAGGCCCTGTCCCTCTGTTCCCCAACCCGTCTCCCTTTGCCCCCTTGCCTGCCAGCTCATCCTAGCTGGTCTCTGGCTGGTCTTCCCTCCCTCCAGCCCTTCCTACTCATCTTGCTGTTTCCCACAGCCAGCTTCCCCTTAGGCAGTCTACCCCTGCTTGCCCCAGGGGCATACACAAGTGCCAACCTCAGTGCCATCTGGACATGGGCTCTGTCTCTTGTAGCCACTGTCTCTGATTCCTGCAGCAGCGACTCGCACATAGAAGGTGCTTAATTCACGGGAACAGTCTGAAGTAGCCTGACCTGGCCCCAGGGTGGGGAGGCTACAGGAAGGCTGTCCCCTGAAGGGTCATGGCAGAGTTTTATTTGCCTACAGTTATTTGTTTGCTCTTTTAACAGAATTAACTGCCATACTTGCAAACCAGTACATAAAAGTAGGCACAGTGGCATGTGACTATATTCCAGCTATTCACAAGGTTGAGCAGTTGAGTCCAGGAGTTTGAGACAAGGCTGGAGAACGTACTGTTTGAGACCTTTTTTTTTTTTTTTTTTTTTTTTTGTCTTTTTGAGACAGGGTCTCGCTATGCAGTTGAGGATGGCCTTGAGCTCACTTTTGTAGCCCAGGCTGGTCTCGAACTCGCACCGATCCTCCTGCCTCAGCCTCCCGAGTGCTGGGATTACAGGCGTGCACCACCACGCCCGGCTTGAGACCTTATCTTAAAAAAAAAAAAAAAAAGTGGCTGGGGAGATAAGGTGGTGGTCTAAGTGCCTGCCTGGCAAGCATGAGAACCTGGGTTCAATCCCCAGTGCTACTGCATGCTAGCACTGGAGAGGCAGAGACAGTAGAATCACTACAAGTCCAAACTGCATAGCAAAATCCTATACCAAATAAAAAAATAAATAAGAAAAAAAAACTTTTTTTTTTTTTTTTGCAAGGCTGGGGTTCAAACTCCCAACCTTGTACTTGCCAGGCAGGCACTTGTGCCATGGAGCTATTTCCCCAGCCCCCCCAAAAAAAAACTTAAAAAAAAAAAAAAAAAAAAGAGTTTCTATGTCAACAACTGTTGGACAGCAGGCTCCTTCAGTACGGGAGCAGGGACTTCCCATGGTGCCCTAGCCGTCATCATCACTGTTAGGGTGTCCTCGGGCCTGAGGGAGAGAGAGAAGTGCTTTCATTAAATGAGTGTGTGTGTGTGTGTGTGTGTGTGTGTGTGTGTGTGTGTGTGTGTGTGTGTGTGTTTTACTGGGGACTGAACCCAGGAGACTATGCTGAGCTATGTGGCCAACCCCTTTTTCAATTTTTATTTTGAGAGAGGCTCTTTCTCAGTCGCTCAGGCGGCCAGCATGGGCTCAAAGTTTTGTCCCTATGCCTCAGCGTGCTACTGGTGGGCTTGCAGGTGTGCACCGCGCTGCCCAGAGCCTCTACTGATGTGCTCACTGCGCTGAACGGCAGGCGGTGATTCTTTGCCTCTTGGGCTGTGTCCCCAAGTTCAGAGTAAGCCATATGAGGCTGGTGCTCTCCGCCTTTGTCCAACGTTTACTTTGTGCCACGGCTGCTCCCACTCCCTGAGTCTGCAGCAGCCACTCAGGACTCCAATATTACCAGAATCCCAAGGATGCAGGGGACAAGCCATTCGCACATAGCTTACCAGTGACCGCTTTTGGTGCTGCCGTGGCTTCTAACCATGACCGCTGCTCAGGTGGCCTTAGGCGAGGAGCGTCGCCCTTCACTGCGCTCCAGAGTTAGAGGTTGGGAAGGACAGAGCAGCCCTGTGTGACCCAACCTGGCTCCAGGAAACACTTTGGGTGTCCCGCTCCTCAGGATCTTCAGAGAATATCCACAGATGCCAGACAAGATCGTGAAAAGATGCCCAACCTCACGAATTGTTAGGGAGATGCAAATCAACCCCAGTGACACGCGGCTGCACACCAAGGAACTGGCCGGTCCGCAGAACGGGTTAGGATTCCGTGGAGACCCAGGTGCGGCTTCTAGAGCGGCCACCCACCGGCTTGCCGCCGGCCGGGGCGGCTCATGCTTCCTGCTGCACGGGCTCCGGGCGTCCCCGGCGGTTCTTCCGCCCGCCCGCCAGGGCCCGGACCGGTCAACGCGGAGCCGGGAGTCCCGGAGCCCAGAGTCCCAAGGTGGCGCTCAGATCAGGGAGCAAGGTGCTGGAAGGGTCCCCCGACCCTTGAAGTCCGCCAGCGAGGGGTACTGAGTCCCCGCGGGGTGGCGCGCTGCCCCCTGGTCTCTCAGTGCGCAGTGCAGCTCCGGGGCGCGCCATCCCCCACCGAGTGTCGGGACCCAGGGCCTTCTTTGAATTCGCTGATCACAGCTGACCGGGGTGGCCCTCCTTCCTCCGCGGGGGAAGAGCGCAAACTCAGGCAAAGGGGAACTTCAGTGGTTTCTTTCTTTCTTTTCTCTTCTTTTTTCTTTCTTTCTTCCTTTCCTTCCTCTCTCTCTCTCTCTCCTTTTTTTTTTTTTTTGCAGGACCAGAGTTCAAACTCACGACCTTGTACTTGCCAGGCAGGCACTTGTGCTACGGAGCTATCTCCCCAGCCCCTCCCGAAAGCTTTTTTAAAAAGAAAGGATTGGGCCCCGGCGGGATGGCTCAGTGGCCTAAAGCCCCTGCTTGGGAAAGCTTGGGTGGCTTCAGAGACCGCGGTTCGATCCCCGGCACCACATGCTGCGCCAGCCCTGCCCTCGGGGTGGGCTGAGCCGCCGTGAAAATGAGTGAATAAACAAACAAAGGTTCTGAAACAAGAAAAAAATAAAATAAAATAAAATAAAAATAAAAAGAAAGGATTAAAAAAAGAAATAGAAAAAAAAGAAAAAGAAAAAGAAAATAAATAGAAACCAGGCATGATGGCACACACACCTGTGATCCCAGCACTTGGGAGGCGGAGGCAGGAGAATCGTTGTGAGTTTGAGACCAGCCTGGACTACAAAGTGAGCACAAGGACAGCCTGACCTGCACAGTGAGACCCTGTCTCAAAAAGATTTTATTTACTTATTTTTTTGTCTTTTTGAGACAAGGTCTCTCTATGCAGTTCATTACTGACCTTGAGCTCACTTTTGTAGTCCAGGCTGGTCTTGAACTCACACAGATCCTCCTGCCTCGGCCTCCCAAGTGCCGGGATTACAGGCGTGCACCACCATGCCCAGCTTCAAAAGATTTTTTAAACGATAAAATGTCTTGGGTAAACGTCCTCTGGGTGAGTGCCTTAGTGGTACATACGTCTACACTATTAGATGGCGTGCCCTGGATACGCCCCAGATGCTGCCCTGTCCATTACCCCCACCCTGAACCTGAGGACACAGATGCCCACAGCAGTCCCGAGGACCACAGAGGCCTTACTCAGGCCTCCAGGCTGGGAGCGCCACACAGGCCGTCCCTCGGGGTTCCGCTTGGGCTCCAGCAGGAGCCACAGCTGGAGACGTGGGTGTAGCCGTGTGACTGGTGAACAGAATTCCAGCCCGATTCTTTTTTTTTTTTAAGAATTTTTTATTTTATTTATTTATTTATTTTTTCTTGTTTCAAAACCCTTGTTTGTTTATTCACTCATTTTCCTGGCCGGCTCAGCCCTCCCCGAGGGCAGGGCTGGCGTAGCATGTGGTGCCAGGGATCGAACCCCGGTCCCTGAAGCCGCCCAAGCTTCCCCAAGCAGGTGCTTTAGACCACTGAGCCATCCCGCCAGGTCCCCGCCAGCCCGATTCTGATCCTACATTCCACAGTGGGAACAGTCCTTAGCAGATACCGAGGCCCTCGGGTGCTTCCCTCATGGCCTCCGCACTCCTGGGAGCAATCCCAGGCCTCCACTTGGCTTGTGGGAAGAGAATTCCCATGCCTGGGCAGCTTGCCTGTGGTTGCGGAAGAGTACCACAGCCAGATTTCCATTTCACGCAGGCAGTGCTTACAACTGTGCGCGTTTGAAACATCGGGGCTGGATGGTTTGTATAACTGAATCTGGGAAACGGCCCAAACACTCATCAATTGATAAATAAAGAAGATGTTGGGTTGCTTTTTTTTTTTTTAAGTACAATGGAGTACTACTCTGCCATAAAGAATGGTAAGCTTGAGACATGTCTAGGAAAATGGATGCACCTTGAGACTGTTCTCTTAAGTGAAATAAACTGGGCATGCATGTTTAAATACCACATTGCTTCTCTGTTGTGAGAAAACCAAAGTATGAATGAGGGTCAAAATGTGTAACAGATATTGGGAAATGGGAAGACAGTGTTCAAATGAGAAGGGGAAAGGAGTAGGAAGGGACGATAAAAAAGGAGAGAAATAAAAATGAAAAGTCTTAAAAAAGAAAAAATGTTTTTAGGGCCCAGCGGGATGGATCAGTGGTCTAAAGCGCCTGCTTGGGAAAGCTTGGGTGGCTTAAGGGACTGCGGTTCGATCCCCGGCACCACATGCTGCGCCAGCCCTGCCCTCCGGGCGGGCTGAGACAGCCATAAAAATGAGTGAATAAACAAATAAAAGTTCTGAAACAAGAAAAAAATAAATAAATAAAATAAAAAATTATTAAAAAAAAAAGAAAAAATGTTTTTACAAATAAGGAGAGAAGGGCTGGCCAAATAGCTCAGCAGATTAAAGCACAGGGGCCAGGGGTTCAATCCCCGGGCCTGCTGTGCCAGCACACTGAGACAGCAATTGAGACTGGGCATGGTGGGGTGCACCTGTAATCCCAGCTCTTAGGAGGCTGTAAACAGGGGAATCACTCCGAGTCCAATCTATTAGTGAGACCTTGAACACCCTGTAGACCCTTCCCTAAAATACAAAAAAAAAAAAAAAAAAACAGCTCATCTGAACTATATAGCAAGACTCTGTCTCAACAAACAAACAAACAAACAAACAAAACCAAGATTGAAAATAAATAAACATCAGGCCTGAGGGCATAGCTCAGCGACAGAAAGTTTGCCTCCGGCGTGTGAGGTCCTCGGTTTCACAACCTGGGCCCTGATTAGAACAAGCACCTGGGGCAGCTGACTTGGGACGCTGGCAGGGCCCAGGGAGCTGTCAGCTTCGTTAGGTTCCGGGTTAGGTGCCAAAGAGTAAAACTCCAGCCCTCAATTCCTATTTATTTATTTATTTATTCATTCATTCATTTTTCTTGCTTCAGAACCTTTGTTTGTTTATTCACGGCTGGCTCAGCCCGCCCCGAGGGCAGGGCTGGTGCAGCATGTGGTGCGGGGGATCGAACTGCAGTCCCCAAAGCCACCCAAGCTTTCCCAAGCAGGGGCTTTAGACCACTGAACCATCCCACCAGCCCTCAATTCCTTTTCACCAATTCTTTCTAGTATCTTTTAATTCCCTACCTGGGAGATTGCGAGTGCATCATCAGCTGGAGACTGCAGTCCCAGCACTCTGGGAAGCTGAGGCAGGAGGGTCACACGTTCAAGCCTGTGCAACTGTGGGATTTAACAAGACTCTTGTCTCAAAAAATTAAAAGAAAGGCTGGGTGTAGAGCTCACTGCAAAGGTCTTGGATCCAGTGCCCTGTACAGATCCCCATAGTTCAGCTATGGTAGGACGATTTTTTCTTTATGTATTTTGTACAAGTTCTCACTGTGCAGCTCAGACTTATAGTGATCCTCTTTTTTTTTTTAAATCAATTTTTTATTTTATTTTATTTTATTTTTTTTTTTTTTGTGGGACCAGGGTTCGAACTCACGACCTTGCACTTGCCCAGCAGGCGCTTGTGCCTCGGAGCTATCTCCCCAGCCCCTTAAATTTTTTATTTTATTTATTATTTTTATTCTTGTTTCAGAACCTTTGTTTGTTTATTCACTCATTTTTATGGCCAGCTCAGCCCGCCCCGATGGCAGGGCTGGCACAGCATGTGGTGCTGGGGATCGAACCGTGGTCCCTGAAGCCGCCCAAGCTTCCTCAAGCTGGCGCTTTAGACCACTGAGCCATCCCGCCGGCCCCATAGTAATCCTCTTGTCTCAGCCTCCCCAGCACTGGGAGATGCACACCTCCACGCCCAGTCTAAAGGTAGATTTTGTGTGTGTGTGTGTACCAAGGATCGGACTCAGGACTTTGCTCTTGCCAGGCAGGTGTCTATGCTGTTGAGCTATTTCTCTGGCCCTGTGAGGGTTCCCTTTTAACATGCATGAGTGTAATCCCCAAGTGTGAGAAACAAAACCCAAAACACTAGAGTGAGGGTACAGACCAGTGGTAGAAGGCTCCCCTTGCTTAGTAAGGGCCTGGGTTTAACCCCTACCACACACACACAGCCTAGAAACATTAAGATTTTTTCTTTTGTGTCAAAATAAACAAGAAAGCCTTCAGCAAGAAGCCCCTATTCACAGAGCTAATTATAAATGGGGAAAGGTTCTTTACAAAGAAAGGGCAGAGAAGGAAGTCTGTTGAACACCTACTGTGTGCTGGGGGCTGGCAGAGCCTTCTGTGCCTCACTTCTCAGACTCCTTACAAACAGGAAGGCACTGTCCTAGCTCCCAGAAGAGGGAGGTGTGGTGTCATTTTACAAATGTTAAACTGACATTGGGTGTTGGGCGTGGTGGCGCACCCCTGTAATCCCAGCACTCGGGAGGCTGAGGCAGGAGGATCGGTGTGAGTTCGAGACCACCTGGGATACAAAAAGTGAGCTCTAGGCCAGCCTGAACTGCATAGTGAGACCCTGTCTCAAAAAGACAAAAAAAAAAAAAAAAAACTGACATTGGGTGGGGCCAGGGAGATAGCTCTGTGGCACAAGTGCCTTCCTGGCAAGTGCAAGACCATGTGTTTGAACCCTGGTCCTGAAAACTGACACTGCGGCCTGGAGTGTGGGTCAGGAAGCACGTAGCTCTTGTCCTTTTTCCTGGAAGAAATGGTTCAGTCAAAGAAACTACTGGATCTTTCTTTCTTTCTTTCTTTCTTTTTTCTTTTTTCTTCTCCAGGAACCAAACTTGCCAGGCAGGTACTGCACTGCTGAACTCTGTCCCTGGCCCAAAGAAATGGTTAACATGGCTCATACCTAGTGCTGGCTGCCTAAATGTCACCCTCAATTTCCAGTCCTGGACACCAGGTTCTTCTGGATGGGGCTGCAAGAGAGGGAACTGCCTCCTAAACCACAGGTTTACACAGTTCTCTTTTTTTTTTTTTTTTTTAATGGCTGGCTCAGCCTGCCCTGAGGGCAGGGCTGGCACAGCATGTGGTGCCAGGGATCGAACTGCAGCCACCTAAGCTTTCCTAAGCAGGCGCTTTAGACCACTGAGCCATCCTAGCTGGTTACTAGACGAAGGAGTGTCACCTGACATTGACTTACTAATTGTATATATATATATATATTTTAATTTTATTTACTTATTTTTTTCTTGTTTCAGAACCTTTGTTTATTCACTCATTTTTATGGCCGGCTCAGCCCACCCCAAGGGCAGGTCTGGCACAGCACATGGTGCCGGGGATCGAACCGCGGTCCCTGAAGCCGCCCAAGCTTTTCCAAGCAGGGACTTTAGACCACTGAGCCATCCCACCGGGCCCCACTAATTGTATATATAAATGCACTGCGGTGCTTGAGCAGTTCCATTCCTCCCATCCGGAGAGGGGGCTCCACCTGACCTCAGTTTTCTGTAGATTGCTTTTAGGTTTTTTGTTTTTTGTTTTGTTTTTTTGAGACAGGGTATCACTATGCAGCTCAGGCTGGCATTGAGCTCACTTTTGTAGCCCAGGCTGGTCTCAGACTCACACCGATTCTCCTGCCTCAGCCTCCCAAGTTCTGGGATAACAGGCATGCGCCACCAGCCGGTCTGACCCCAGGAGAGTCTCACTTCTCTAATGTCTCCTGAGACTCACTTCTGTTTTTTGGCATCTCTGTTCTTCCCTTCCCAACCCCAGTCTCATCCAGGGTCACTGAGAAACGAGTCAACAACTGTGGCCTGTGAGCAGGGGGACAGGAAAACCACTGATCGTTACACAGAGCTGGGCAAAGTGGAAGTTGGTGGCCAGCAGGGGCTGTGTGGCCCTGAATGGCACGCTTGGAGAGGCAGGAAGCACCCAAGGGGCAGAAGGCCTGGAACAAGGGCTGGTGAGATAGCTCAGTAGACTGAGTGCCTGCTTTGGCAAGCACTGGGACCAGGGTTTGATCCCCTGATTCTGCAACCTGCACCCAGGCTGAGCCAGCAGCAGAGTCCAGGTGTGATGGCTCATGACTATAGGTCCAGCACTAGGGCGACTGAAAACAGGAGGATCAGTACGAGTCTGAGCTATGTAGTGAGACTCTGTACCAAATACGCACACACACGCACACACACACACACACTCACCTACATACATGGCCTGGAACAGTGCCTCAAGTCTTCCAAAGTGAGTGAAAATATATAGAATCCAGTGAAGAAACAAAGGCAGACTTTATTTTTATTTTCTAGGATACCTCTCTGTCTCTCCCCTACTGGGAATCAAGTCCAGGGGAACCTGTGTTCAGCTCTTTTAAAAAAATGATTTTGAGATAGGGTCTTGCTAAGGTGCTCAGGCAGGATTTGGGATCCTCCTGCCTCAGCCACCCTAAGTATTAGAATGATAGGCATGTGCCTTCTGCTGTGGCAGGATCTCTGTGTCTCTGTCTCTCTTTTTCTCTCTCCCTCTCTCCCTCTACCTTTCCCTTCCTCTCCCTTCCCCTCACCCTCTCTCTGTCTTACAATGCAGTCCAGGCTACTCTTGAGTTCACTGCGTAGAGCAGGCTAGCTTCAAACTCACAGCAATCCTCCTGCCTCAGCCTTCCAAGTGCTGGGATTACAGGTGTTAGCCATCATACCTGGCAGGAGATCTCTCGATGTAACAGTGTTTTGAAATACAATTCTAAACCATATACTTCCTCTACTTAATTTTTTTTCAATTTTTTTCCAGGACTAGAGTTCGAACTCATGACCTTGCACTTGCCAGGCAGGCACTTGTGCCACGGAGCTATCTCCCCAGCCCCACTTCCTCTACTTAAAGTATACGATTCAGTGGGTTTTTTTTTTTTTTTTTGCATATATGTAGTTGTACAACTATCACCACAATGAGTAGCTATCCCTTCTCGCTTCCCTTCAAGTCCCTAGGACCAGCACCAGGCCACTTCTAAGGCACTTGTTTCTGGTCTTGTCTTTAGTGCCAGGGTAGAAGCCAGGGCCTTGTGCATGCTGGGCAAGGGCTCTGCCACTGAGCCACATCCCCACCCACCACGGTCTTCGTGTAGACTTTCCTGGTCTGGATACAGTGTGGGGTGATGCATGCTGTCTGGGGACTCTAGCTGACTTTTTTCTTTTTTTTGTACTGGGGATGGCTTTTAATACATTTTAGGGGCTGGGGAGATAGCTCCGTGGCACAAGTGCCTGCCTGGCAAGTGCAAGGTCGTGAGTTTGAACCTCAGTCCCACCAAAAAAAAAAAAAAAAAAATACATTTTAACTAGATGTGAATGCATATTTTATTTTATTTTATTATTATTATTATTATTTTTTTGGTAGGACCAGGGTTCGAACTCACGACCTTGCACTTGCCCAGCAGGCACTTGTGCCTCGGAGCTATCTCCCCAGCCCCATGAATGCATATTTTAAACTTTATTTATTTATGGCAGACTCAGCCTGCCCTGGAGGTGGGACTGGTATGGCATGTGGTGCCGGAGATTGAACTGCGGTCTCTGTGGTTACCTAAGCTTGCCTAAACAGGCGCTTTAGACCTCTGAGCCATCTCACCGGCCCTCTAGCTGACTTTTTATCTTGTCTGTTTTGGGTGGTAGTGAGTGGCCACTGTAGAAGATTATGAAGATGAGTTGGAACTTTAGAAGCTCAGAAACTCTTCACAGAAAGGGAAAACAGAAAAGGGAGATAACTTGCTTGTGTTTTTCATTGCTCTGCTTTTATTTATTGCACAAGTCACCCTAACCGTCAGCAGGAGAGAAAGCCGAAGTGAAAGTGGTAACTGCTGCAGAGTTGTGGTTTTTTCCTGCCTTTTGGAGACAGGCTCTTGCTAGGTGGTTCAGGCTGGTCTTGAGCTTTCTTTGTAGCCCAGGCTGGTCTCGAACTCACAACAATCTTCCTACAAAGTAAATTGTTATTTATATGAATAATTTTCTTTCTGTTTTTATATCTTTATTCTTCTATTTGCTAATATTATATAAGGAAACTGATGATGTAATCAGAAAAGCTGAGCTCTTTTTTTTATGTTCTGACTAGCTATTCCCAAGGTATGATGGTGCACACCATTAATCCCAGCACTCTGGGAGGCAGAGGCAGGAAGTTCAAGTCCACTCAGGCAACTTGGCACCTTCATTAGACCTTGTCTCAAAATTTTAAAAAAGGTAGGGGTGTGGCTCAGTGCAATGGGTTGGTTTCAGTCTCCAGTGCTGGGACAAAAACTTTCCTTTTTGCTAAAATGAGGGGCTTAAGGTACAGTAGACACCCACGGTTGTCTTCAGTAGCATCTTCCAGGCTGGCTTCCAGGCTGAAGGTCCCTATTTCATTGTTATGTGACAGCCTAATTTTTCCCTCCTTCTTTGCAATTTCTGAGTATAGAAAGTACAGGAGGCTGCTGGGGTTATAGCTCAGCAGTATAAGTGCCTGCCTGGCAAGTACAAGGTTCAGAATTCCATCCCCAGTACCACAAAACAAAAAGAAAAGGAAAAAACAAAACAATACAAAACAAAACACTTTGGGCCAGGGAGATAGCTTAGTAGAATAAGTGCTTGCCTGACAAGCGCAAGATCCTGTGTTCAATCCCCGGTACTGAAAAAGAAGAGAAAAGAAAGAAAGAAAGAAAGAAAGAAAGAAAGAAAGAAAGAAAGAAAGAAAGAAAGAAAGAAAGAAAAACAAAAGTACAGGTGGTGGATGGAGAGATAGTTCAGTGGACTAAAGCGCCTGCTTAGGCAAGCTTAGGCAAGTGCCGGGACGCGATTTGAGATCCCCTGCACCACATGCCATGCCAGCCCTGTGCCTGGGGCAGGCTGAGCCACCCACAGAGACTGGCCGAGGTAGCACATGCCTGTAATCCCAGTGCTGGAGAGGCTGAAAACAGGAGAATCACCTAGTCCGAGCTGCTGTTGTTACAGTGAGACCCTGTAACAACCAAATACATTTTCTTTTGTCTTTTTGAGACAGGGTCTCCCTGTGCAGCTCAGGCTGGCCTTGAGCTCACTCTGTAGCCCTGGCTGGTCTTGAACTAGCACTGATCCTTCTGCCTCAGCCTCCCAAATGCGGGGATTATAGGCGTGCACCACCACCCCTGGCTTATTATTATCATTTTAAAATTTTATTTATTTATTCTTGTTTCAGAACTTTTGTTTATTCATTTTTATGGACGGCCCAGCCTGCGCTGAGGGCAGGGCTGGCGCAGCATGTGGTGCCAGGGATCGAACCGCGGTCCCTGCAGCCGCCTAAGCTTTCCCAAGCAGGCGCTTTAGACCACTGAGCCATCCTACCCGGCCCCTATTGTTGTTGTTGTTATTATTATTATTATTATTATTATTGAGGTAGGATCGAGCTAAGTCACTAAATTGCAAAGGCTGGCTTGAATTTGTGATCCTCCTGCCTCGGCCTCCAAGTTTGCTGCGATGACAGGTACGTGCTGCCACCAAGCGGGGCTCTGGTCTTTCCCTTCACAGCCAGTTACTGGACAGGCCCGCGTCCAGCCCTCATCACAGCACAGCCTCTTGAAGGAACAGCCAGGAGACCCGTGGTCGCAGGAATGTCAACGCTGGGCCGGAGCTGGGAGATTAATTATGGCGGCAAGCGGGTAGGCCGGAGGCGTCGGGCC